>JAODUP010000204.1:662500-687500 GCA_025642065.1 Paralvinella palmiformis
GGGCGGATCATTTGGCGTTTAGACAACAAACACTCGCCATTATTTACGAACGAGGGCCATGAATTATGCAAACTGGCTATAAACTAGAGCCTCCTTGATGCGGGTAGACCATGTTACTCCCCCGATCATCGCTCCCAGATGTCTGCTTCTGCGCAGTAAAGTTCTCCTGATCGATGGGAGCGCGGGGGAGGCGGCGATTGGTTGACGAAGTGGATCACGTGACGCTTGCCGGTCGTCCGATTGGCTGTCCGGTTGACGGACTCGTGATCGTAAACACGTGGACGTCCGAAGGTTTTTCGACTTTTATCGTAAGTTGAATTTTGGAGCGTGATCTACATTTGGCGGAAATAACCCCTAACACCTAGCTATCGCATGACGTCATACAATAGACGGATATACCGACTCATTGATAAATCAATTAGCCAAAACGCTCTGTGTGATTGTCTGTGATTTTGGGTAATAAAGATAGTTAATATATATGACTATAGATGAGAAGTATTCTGTCTCCAAAATGTATCATCATTAATGTTATCATCATCATCAAAGATAAGATAAAGACTATTTATGATTACATATCGATTACTTTTATTGTGAGACGGAGTGTGTATTATGAAACGATACGTGTTATGATCAGATATAGTACGAGGTAAAACATGGTCTAACATGGGATGAGGTACTGTTTATGACATGGTAAGATAAAGTGAAGACATGGTAGGTAACATGAGATAAATACTTAGTAACAAATGGTGAAATATAGCTAGCTAGCTATCTGTGGTGAGATATTACACCCATCTCAGTGTGTAAAGTCGACATTCTCGGTTTAGTACCCTAATGAATCGTCCAGATTTCTATTCATGATTAGAGATTTCTGCGCCAGTGCCTTATTAAACGCTGATAACACATGTACGCGCACAAACACGCACAGAGTGACAAAAACACAAAAAACATACAAAACACAAACACCCCCCCCCCCCACACACACACACACAGACACAAACACCCACACACACAAAGGCGCGCACGCGCACATGCACGCACACACACACACACACACACAAAAGGAAGGCGGTCAGAGATGGAGAGATAAGCCTATAGATATATTAATGAACCATCATTAACCAAACACATTAACTACACTTAATTACCTACAGACATTCTCTAATATGCTGGTGTAAGGTCACGTGTCTTAGAGCACGTGTTGATGATGTAATCGATTTTCGGTTTATTTTCTTTACAATCCGAAACAAGAAGATGATAATTATCATCATCAACCTCTAATATCGATCATCATATCATTATCATCGTAAAGGTCAATCATTTCCGCTTTTGATAATCGTCTTCCGTGATCAAGTAACCCATCTTTCCACGTATATATATATATATATATATATATATATATATATATATATCAATATGACTGCCCTTATATTTGATAACTTTATTGACTTCGATCGTTCACTCAAAGAGCCTACCGGCTGTCGTCGAGACAACTGCGCATATACACACGCATACATACACACACGCACACACACACACATACACACACACACACACACACACAGGTAGATGATGATCATAGACGGAGACGACCGGAAGTCATTCGGCGATAACGATCGCGTGCCTACGATCAGTGGTTGTAATTACCGTCGACAGGTGACGCCACCGTGAAGTGAGCAAGTGGGTTAGCGCATGCGTAACGGATAGTATTAACAGATACTAGTGGCCTATATCTACCGCATTTTCGGCGAAGGCGGATATTAACTGCGCATGCGTATGACGATCGGCCTTTGAGAACGTTAACCGCGCATGCGCACCAGGTTTAACAATGCCGGATATTGCGTCGTCGCCAATTATAATGTGTGTAGATCGAAGTAGGTGTCATCAATTGGGATAGTTATATAGAATGAAGTCTTGTATACAACTATGTAGAATGAGTTATATAAAACTGTGTATTATCATATTAGTTATACGTATGATAAGTTATATAGAATGTATTATAGAATATGTTATAGAAACTAGAATATAATGAATTTATTTATTATATAAGGTATAGATATATCAAGATCTAATGAAATATCTTATTTGTCATAATAATGGACATATAGAAATAAACTTCAGACAGACGGACGGACGGACGGACGGACGGACGGACGGACGGACGGACGGACGGACACGGACGGACTGACGGACAGACGGACAGACGGACATACGGACAGAAGAGGGACATTAAAACGTAATGATTAGTGATCGAGACTATTATATCTTTGTTTCTGTGTGCATACAGTAATATGTTTTTGTGATTGTAATGTATCATATAAAAAGTTAGTTGTGATTAGAAGAAAAAAAGAGACAAACCACTTTTAGTGATGAGCTATTTATATATTATTCTTGATGTTTGATGAAGGGTTTCTTGAGAAATATTTTATATTTTAAGCCTAAAGTCGTACATTTGTAGAAACATCTTCACATACGCACATACGAACACGCACAAACGTTCACACACGCACGCACGCGCACCCCCAACACACACTAAGGATTCTCCATCACGTTAGCAGCTTTCATCTTCAAGAAAAACGTCCCGTTGATATGACAACAGAGGACGCTGTGTGTGTCGTTTTCCTAGTAGATGCCCCCTGGTGTGTAGGAGGAATCGTAGGTTGAAGAGAACGCGAGTAAACTCGGCAGGAAATGACGTGCCGAGACGAGGACGTTAGGTGGCGTTGTTTTGGAGTAAACACGTGACCACACATGATGATTTCCGGTTGGTGTTTTACGGCTTTAACAGCACGACATGTCACCGTAAATAGTAATTATCACTTTAAGAACGTTTTGTCAAAGATCCGGACCAATAGTCGCCTTCTCATGCGCTGATCACGTGGTCCTAAGCAGGTCACGTGGTCTTCACATGGCCTCTATGGTAATAGATAATGACGTTGCTGGGGTCTTTAGTCAGATTTCTTCCTGTAGGCCTTTGACTCCGGAGTTAAAGCAATGCAAGCACGCACTCAGACACGCAAGCACGACATACTGAAGTGGAATATAAGACTATGTCCCCGATTATGAACGCTTCAATCGAGAAGAACTCCAGTCTTCCACGAAGTCATCTCCTGATTATATCTAACTTCTAAGTAAGAAAACAATAATTTATTTTAAAAGCCGTTCCATCGGCAACAAATATTTTAATTTTAAAATGGCCGCCGAGCCAATTCCATCGAATACGCTACTACATGAATATGACGAAAGCGGGAAGTTAATATGGCGACGAAGAAACTTTTTCAGGATAAATGATTTTGATTATATGTATTCCTCTAAAATGATGATATCTTCTCATCGTTCCGTTCTCTACGTGTTTTGTGTCTTTGTCCATTAAAGACGAATCACGTGACATCCTTCGGCCGCTTCTTATTTCTCGCCGAAACCGGATCCAATTTCCTCGAATCCTCTCAACATCGTGTCGGCCATGTTGGTTTTTTCTGTTCTATCAGGCGGTGACGAGACGCTAGACACAGCGACGTCGGCTTCTAGGAAGGAGATATTCAAAGACTCGGATCTCGCGTCATCATCCGGGGCTTCAGCGAGTCTTATGACCAATTTCCTGTTCATTTATCAGCCGGCGAAGTGGAGAGTACAATAGACGGGGAACAGAAGACATCAACCACAAACTAGTAAACTGTCTAAGATGACCTAATTGGGTCAAGTAATGGTCGCCATTACGGTCACCTTGGGAGCCAGAACCGTGTAATATGGTACCGAGGCCGGTGGCAGCCATCTTGTCACTTGAGGGAATGATGGCAAACAGATGGAGAGAGGTCTGTTTGTGTCACGTAGTCTCTCCCTCTTCCCATCTCTATCTCTCTAAATGAAGCCAGCTTCCGTCGGACAATTCTCCAGAGTACTCTAGACTAGCAGATAAAGACGCCATCAAGTCAATCGTGCAAATGGAAGCAGTTAACTTCTCTAATCCGGGACTCAATCTAGCAGAAGGACGTCACAATTCAGCGGCGGTCCTCTGAGACGACCAATAGATGTCGTTAAATCGTCCACTTCCGCTAGACCGGCCACGGGCGCCGCCATTTTCACTTGTTCGCGCCTCCATAAGGGAAGGAGTGCGCAGGCGTAGACCAGCAATAAAACTAATTGGTTGAGTTATGGGATGATCTGCTCTACGGGGAGGATGAGCAGAGATGATGTCTTGTCTTGTCATCTTACTGCTGATGAGTCGCTTGTCTGAGGTGATGGCAGAGAAATTGGCCATTTTGTTGTTTATAGCCGATAATGGGGGAGAACGGTCGTTACTGATCACTCAATGTGTGTATGTGTGTGTGTGTGTGTATTTGTGCTTGCATGCATGCGTGCGTGCGTGCATGCGTGCGTGCGTGGCGACCCATCTTGACGATGATGAATATTACAACAAAGTGGCCGTTGCGTGAACGTACACCAAACCGCGCCACAACATGCATGTCATCGGTGGCGAGGCCTCGCGCGCCATACGCGCTGGGGCACACGTCTTACACGCGTCATCGGAAGGCAAGCAAATAGAACGGTATGGAACAACAGATCGAAACGGTACTAACATCAAAATAACAGTATAAAGGTCAGAGTTGGTAATGAAGATGTTATAAAGATATCAGGCGCCACATGGTACAAAAGGCCACAAAGGGTAGCTGATATACTTATAGCAGACGATATAAAGGCTAAGTCAGAACGTGGAAAATGTCAGAGAACTCATTAGCAAGAGAATAACAAACCTAGGAACAATGGTGACTGGAGGACGGGCTGGCGGTACATGGCGAGCAGTGCGTGTTTCTAACCGACCGGTTTATGGAGATTACGGTATGGACTGAAGTGTTGCCACTGGTGGCATGTGACAGCCTTATCAGTATCGACTGCGGTTAGATATACACGCGCAACAAGTGACCCGTCTTTATAATATATATATATATATATATATATATATATAGAGAGAGAGAGAGAGAGTGTGTGTGTGCGCGCGCGTGTGTGTGAGAGAGAGAGAGTGAGAGAGAATGCGCTGTGTGTTTTAGACACCACCGTCACCAAAATGAGCTACGTCATAGTTGTTTATCAATAAGGTGCTGGGTTAGAATGTCGACTTTTACTTAATTCGAATCCATCAAACAGATAGCTAGTTGTTGATTTGATATATACTCGGCTAGTTGATTGATAATAGACTGATCGATTATTGTAGGTTATTTACCTATAACTGTAGGCAGAGCGAGTATACTACCTGACAATTGATGACGTCACTGTATTATATGGTCCATAAATCATGGATGGGGCGGGTGTAAAAACGGGTGAGCTTTCAAAATATTCTCACAAAGGCCTTAGAGCAGTCCTTTTGTGTTGGGATTTAAATCATTTAAAAAACCCAAATAAGCAAGGAAATATTTACACAAACTGACATGATACATTTCGTATATTTGTATATTTAGATAATTTAGATGATACTATAGACGTGAAGCTATTTAGAGAAGATGGTGAGTTGTAAAACATCTAATCTAGGAAAGTCGTCGTTCATCTAAAACTGAACAAATCTACATCAATTAGACAATATTGATATTGTTTACACGTTACCGAGTCGGCAATCCATCGTACACAGACCGCATTTTACGGAAACAAATAATCCAACACAGAATAGAACCCGTGAATTATATCAACGAACCAGAGACGATCAACAGACAATCAACCAGAGACGATCGACAGACAATCAGCCAGAGACGATCAACAGACAATCAACCAGAGACGATCGACAGACAATCAGCCAGAGACGATCAACAGACAATCAACCAGAGACAATCGACAGACAATCAACCAGAGACGATCAACAGACAATCAACCAGAGACGATCGACAGACAATCAACCAGAGACGATCAACAGACAATCAACCAGAGACGATCGACAGACAATCAGCCAGAGACGATCAACAGGCAATCAGCCAAAGACGATTAACGCACAACAAACCAGAGACGATCAATACACAACAGACATGAGACGATCACCAGACAATCAACCAGAGAGGATCAACAGCTAATCAACCAGAGACGATTAACAAAACCAACCAGAGACGATCAACACATAACAGACCAGAGATGATCAATAAACAATCAACCAGAGACGATCAATAAAACCAACCAGATACAATCAACACACACCATACCAGAGACGATCAACAGACAATCAACGAGAGACAATCAACGAGAGACAATCAACGAGAGACAATCAACGAGAGACATTCAACCAGAGACGATCAACGAGAGACAATCAATCAGAGATGATCAACAAGAGACAATCAATCAGAGATGATCAACAAGAGACAATCAACACCCGATCAACACACAACCGACAAGAGACGATCAGTACACGACAGACCAGAGACGATCAACATACAATCAACCAGAGACAACCAACACACGATCAACCAGAGACAGTCATCACACAATCAATCAGACCTAGGACTATATAACTGTAATAATATTTCTCAATTTCTCATTGATGTATTATGTAAACAAAGATATAAAACAATGGTTGAGTTAATTATTAATGTTTAACAAGAAATAAGATAATTTATGGTCACATAACATTATATAGGAGTAAGCTCGATGAGTTGTGATGGGGGGGTATGTTGAGGCACGGGAGAGAGGGCTGTGATAAACTTGGTGAGTGATGTAGGGTGAGGGGGCGCCACACGAGGTACGGGAGGGAGGGGGTGCTTTAAACTTAGTGAGTGCTGTAGGGTGAGGTGGCGCCACATGAGGCACCGGGGGAAGGGCGGTTTTATAAGCTTGTTGATTGGTGTAGGGTGAGGGGGCGCCACATCAGGCACGGGAGGGAGGGGGCGTCATAAGTTTGGTGAGTTGTGTAGAGAGTGAGTTCCATATGAGGTACGTGAGAGGTCGCCAATTACAGACTACGTAACATTTTAACGATTCCAGATATGAAAGAGATATTAATTAATATAATAATGGGAATGCTTGCTATCACAACAAATAATAACTCATCCCCTCACCGTCTTTGAACACCCCCCCCCCTCTCCAACCATTCATTTGATTCGTCCCCTGTTTTGATCAAAGTGATAACATTTCATCAGAGAGTAGACATTAAGTTATAACAGTTTCTGATTATATATCGATATTGGGTCGATATTGGATCGGTTGGTGGGTCAGTAGATGAATCAGTAGATGGCTTGGTTGGTGAGTCGGTCTGTGATTGAGGTATGGTTTTAAGATGTTTGGGAAGATGGTGTTTACCCCCAAAACTGATCCGTCCCTAGAATAACTTGAGCGAAAAGACGTATATTTATGTCACATATCTTAAGGTCACATAGAGGCTCAACATAACAAATAGTCATTCCTTTGATGTGTGTGTATGTATGTGTGTGTGTGTGTGTGTGTGTGTGTGTGTGTGTGTGTTTGTGTGTGTGTGTGTGTGTGATGGGATAAGATTGACATATTACAACACATCCAAGTCTCAATGTCAATAACATGTTAGCTTATTGGTGTCTTAGAAAGTCAGATAAGATATCTTATCTGTCAATATAAAGTGCCTTATCTGTCATCATAAGGGTACCTTATCTGTCATGTTAACGTCAATATGATATGATATCTCCCAGGGATGGTCATCAATTATTAATTAACAATACATCTTATAGGTAAGCAACAGCATAATTAGGTGTTAAGGAACGTATATTTAAACTTGTCAAGTTTTGTGTCACTTTGTCTGCCAGTCTGTCTCTGTGTGCGTGTGTGGTGGTGGGGGGATATGCATATATATATATATATATATATATATATATATATATATATATGTGTGTGTGTGTGTGTGTGTTATGTAGTGTAATGCAGTGTGGTCAGTCACATACCTCTAAAACCCGGGTTCAAATCTAGGCTGCCTGAAGGGTGTTTCATCTGGCAACAAGTACTAACGATACACCTTGATACATTATCAACAACGTATTAAAACATCAACAACTTGATACACTGTCAATGTTATAAACTGTCAACAACGTTATACACCGTCGACAATGTGATACTGTCAACAACATGATAATCTGTCAACAACATGATAATCTGTCAACAACATGATAAACTATCAACAACATGATAAACTATCAACAACATGATAAATTGTCAACATGATAAACTGTCTACAACATGATACACCGTCAATATGATAAACTATCAACAACATGATACACTGTCAACAACATGATACACAGTCAACAACATGGTAAATTGTCAACAACATGATACCATCAACATGATAAACTGTCAACATGATAAACTATCAACAACATGATACACCATCAACAAGATGATATACAGTCAAGAATATAATAAATTGTCAACAACATGATACACTGTCAATATCATAAACTGTCAACAACAGCATACACCATCAACAAAATGATAAACTGTTAACAACATGATACAAAGTCAAGAATATAATAAATTGTCAACAACATGATACACTGTCAACATGATAAACTGTCAACAACATGATACATCATCAACAACATGATAAAATGTTAACAACATGATACACAGTCAAGAATATAATAAATTGTCAACAACATGATACCCTGTCAACATGATAAACTGTCAACAACATGATAAAATGATGAAACAAGATTCACTGACAACAAATGATAATTGGATGAAAAATGATAAACTATCAAAAATATAAAAAAGGTCACGTGATGTTCATCGATATATCATCTGTATCAGATATACAAATTATAATATGTTTGATTGTTTAAGTTTCCTGTCGATGTTTCTAATGAGGACAGATGAGAAGACACTGAGCATTATTATTTATAATGTGTACAAATCAAATAAGTAAGACACCGGAAAGATTAATTAGTTAGACGAGGATTAGTGACATAAACATTAGATGTAGAATATTGTATTTCGAGGAAGAGAGAGAAGAATAATGAACTCTTAATTTCTGTTCGCAATCGAGATTAAAGACAGCAATTTGGCCAAATAAGACCAGCTTTTGTAATGGAAGACCGTAAGGCAGTCTAAACCTGATTACGACATTATTCTTACAAATTGCCGAGTAATCTTATCATTAACTCAAGATCTGCCTTGGACCCAGCACTCCTCCACCTCTTCCCCCCTTCCTCTCTCCCTCTGCCTCTCTACATCCCCCCCCCCTCTCTCTCTCTCGCGGCGCTTCATCACTCTATTATCGTATATTTGTTGGTGTTTTTTACCGCAGAAACAGCCATCCGTCAGCGAATTGTCAGAGTTTGTTGTTGGAAAATGGCGCAAAGAAAAGGTCAGACGAGGGAAGGTTGGGGGCGAGTTGTGACATCCTTGGGGAGAAATCTCTCATCAAAGAAAACAGATTAATATCTCCAACGATCTGTGGAAGATCGTGGGTAACCATCGAGTTATCCCTGAGGTAATATCTCTAATGTCTTTGACCCTGTAGATAGACAGACAGGCATACAGACAGATAGATAGATAGATAGATAGATAGATAGATAGATAGATAGATTGATAGATAGATAGATAGATAGATAGATAGATAGATAGATAGATAGATAGATAGATAGATAGATTGTCTGAGAGTTTCCGGTTGGTCTTTCTTACTATGTTACTGTTTAAACGATACCATCACATAGAGGGACACGTTCATGACATGTTCCCGTGCCATGAGATGCATATATATATGTACACACACACACACACACACACACACACACACACACACACACACACACACACACACACGAGAGAGAGAGAGAGAGAGAGAGAGAGAGAGAGAGAGAGAGAGAGAGAGACAGACACACACACAGACAAATAGACAGACAGACAGACACACACACACACACACATACACACACATATACACGCACACACACGCACACACAGGGGTGTGTGTACGTTCGAAAGCTAACATATCCTCAGAGACAAGATCAAGTAGTGATACATTACTAACACTAATTCTTCTCCACTTGTCCTTTCTAACAACAATCTTCCTTACAAGAGACCAGTCCAGTCAGTCGATTAAACACAGCTACCATAAACACATCCTAATGTAATTGGCAATGCCATTAAAGACATGAGAGAGCCTTTTAAGGGGCTGTCCCCTCTCTACTCCCTACATCAGCTAAACACTGTATGCCGGCTAGTCTCTGCTGACATGAGGAAGATCCTCTTCGTTTGGCTTAGATCCAGTAAGATGGGGTGTGGCTTGGTTGAGACTGAGCAATTGTCAGAAGATGGGGAGTGGTTATCCTTCTGGCATTAAGGCGTCCTTTATACTGTCTCAGACGGCAGCTTCCTTCATCTGACCAATGGACGACCGGGTTTGGGATCGTCATCCAGCCAACCAGCATCTTAGATGAGGTGCTTCCTCATTGGGCAAGGAGACGGTATAAGGCCGGCCAAGATGGCTGCTGAGAGGCTGATGTAGGCTTTCTTTAGCATCTTACTAACATTTATCAGTGGTAAGGAGCCAATGGGAATGCTGTAGTAAGATAGATCCACGATTTGTCGACCAAACAGCGCCCTGGTTATCTCACTAAAGACAGCCTCTTTCTTATTCTGGTTTTTCCTCTATATGTAATGTATCCATCTTAATCTGGACTTTGTCTCCCGACAATAATATTGACGGAAGATAATCTTATTTTAATTAAGGTAATATTTTATATTTTAATTCCATTATCTGCTCAAATAAACTAGAATTGAATAAAGATGCATTTTTTCAGGACATTTTCAGATACGATGCATTAGAATAATGCACGCCTGCGTCTTTCCGTGTTTGCGTAGGTACGTACGGTCGGATGTGTATGCCTGATGCATGCACATGATTATCGATGCGCATGCGCCACTGGAGTAGGAGCAACAGATCGTAGAACAACAACAACATTACGCCAACCAACACATTTACTTCTCGACCAACAAATTACACATGCATCATTTGGACGACGCGGCCCATTTTAATCAAATTAGAATATAAACCGGAAATCGAGAAACAAATTGTTGGCAAGGGAACAATTCCGGGACTTGGCGCGCGTCGAGCGGCCGATGTAAGCCGAGAAATCTAGCGGGCAATCGGGGCTTCTGTAGTGACGCTGTCTATAGATCTTGTTGCATATCTGATGTAGGCACTTAATGGTGGCATGTGTTAGTGAGAGAGAGAGTGAGAGACGACGTCAGAGGGAGGGGACGGGTGGGAGGGGGGATGACGAGGAGGGGGGAGGGAAGGGTTGGAAGCCTTTACTCCGGCAAAATGACATAAAAAGCGACCGACAGACTCGACAAACCAAAATGTCTGAACGGCCGCCAAAGAAGAGCGTTAGTAATCTGTCATAAAAACCGAGTCCAGTCTCAGCGTGATACAGTTTTTCTTAATGGCTACCACCGATCTGGCTGTAATGGTTTGGTATCTTTTATATCCGCGTCTCGTTCTCGTCCATAAATAGTCATGAAATATTGAGTGAGGATAACAATCCGACCAAGTGCCGCTCTGATCGTTCCGGATGCATAAGATATGGTGCCGGGAGAAGAGTAAACTCCTTTACCCCCTCTTTGTTGTCCTTTCTAGGGACGGCCTCGCCGCTGTCTCACTGGCGCACTCTTGCCGCCTCGCCGTCGACGACGTGTGTACCCGCCACACTACCTGCCACTACCCGCCACACTACCGGCCACTACCCGCCTCTACCCGCTAGTGGGTTTGCTGTCATTCGGTAATGGACGAATCATAAATGAATGATGAGAGACGACTGCCAGAAAGGGGTTCTAAGTCATAACAGGACGACTAAAGCAGTACAATTAATATCGAAGTGCCGCCATCTTTTGGCGTGGAACCGCTCGACGATGGGTCACGTGGTACGAGCTGATGTCACGTGCAGATAGTGGCGTGGCTAGATGGGTTCGGGAAGTCTGAAGATCTTTCAAAGGTTTTTTTTTAATTTTTGGGAGCGACGTAGCCCACTCTGTAAAGTACTGAACACCGATCAACGGTTGATGGGTTCGACACTTGGAGCTGACCAGGTACTCTCTCTCTCTCTCTCTCTCTCTCTCTCTCTCGTGTATGTGTTTGTGCGTGTGCGTGTGCGTGTGTGTGTGTGTGTGTGAGAGAGAGCTCTAAGAACAAACCAGGTTAGCAACTCTCATGACAATAAAAAAAGATTAAAGTACTTAAAGTATTCCATAACTGATAGGAAATACATAATTGTTGAATACTAATAATAATAATAATAATAATAATAATAATAATAATAAGCAGAAGAAGAAGAATAGTAATGATAATAATTATTATATTGATGATCTATTATCGTGAAAATTATTAACGATCGGTTGCTGCGATAGCACAGTTGTTAGAGCACTACGCTGTAAACTTAAAGTTTGTGGGTTCAAATCCGACTAATACTTGTCTGTATAGAATGTTTCCATGGGCGTTGCCATTCAGCGATATGTCACAGATGTCACAGATGTGACATTAATATCATGTATTAGTATCAGGTGTCACTTAGTGCGCATATCAACTTTATGTAACAGGTGATACTACACTAACACGAATAAAGTGTGTATATCACACGATATCACACTAACACAAATATAGTACTCTATATCACATGATATCACACTTATCTAAATAGTGTGTAAATCAAACAATATCACACTAACATAAACACAGTATGTATATCACATGATACCATTCCAACATATATAGGCGCTATGTGAATATCACATGATATCACACTAACCCCGACACTATGTCTATATCACGTGACACCAGACTAACACTAACGTCATCTATCACGTGGTAGGTTTTGATTGTTAAAATGATCACCGACATGACGTCAGATACAAGAGATGTCCATTATCATTAGAGAACACTCCTCATGGCGGCCAATATCTGACCACCAAAATATCACCATCATGGTACCCGTAATAGTACTGGTGCTGGTGCTAGAGGTGCTGGTGCTGGTGCTAGAGGTGCTGGTGGTGGTGCTGGTGGCGGTGCTGTGTGGGCACGGGGAGCCGTATGCTGGCGGGGCCGTACGGGGGGGGGATGGCGGTGGGACCTCTACTCTCCTGTGGCCGCGAGACGGGGATAAGAAAATCCATCTCCATGAATTTCTGTTTACTTTACCGACAGACTATTACTATAGGAGCGACATCTGTCGGGAGAACAGCATCAATTGCTGTCCCGGAAATAACATTGACTTTATATCGGCTTAGTACGGAGTCTACCACGACCACGACATCCGGGGCTTCCGTTAGCAGGCCGAGCACGTGGTGGGCGATATTAGGAGACATTACGGCGATCTCGTGGCTCCCGGGCCGCCGGTAAACAGTACAGACCGCCCCAGGGAGTCAGACTCCCATCTCGGACTCCAGGATGATGTACGAAGCATGGAGAAAATATCAAGGAATATAGATGAGGAAGGAGCAAATATCGGCGGAGGTCAGCAGACGATAAGCTCTGGGTATAAGTTATGGCTTGATGACGTCACATAGGATGTGTCGCCATTACAGATATTAGAGAAGTCGTGCTACGATAAGTCGGTCACATTGTTAGGGAGACTGGTGGGAGATAGAGATGGGGGAGGAGGATGGGCACGGGAGAGAACTACGACATGTCGACCGGAAGTAGTGACGCCATATTTATTACCTGATTGCTGCCCCGGATGTACATAAAGGGGGCGCCACGATATCTTAGTCGGAAGTAAGTAATTTGACAGTGTTGGGTGTTTTATGGACAGCGAGATGTCGTACATAAAACAGTCATGTAATAATATCAACAGACTGAGTCAGACTCCACACAGCGTCGAGTCAGGCTCCACTAAAGGCTCCACTTCTGGCTGACTCAGGTACCATAATAGGCTCCACACCAGGCCAAACAGTTAGACTCTTTACCGAACCAGTTATTTTGGTTCCACACCAGAGTAGTTAAGCTCCACATCAGACCAGTTGTTAAGCCCAACATCAGATTAGTTCTTAGGCTCCACATCAAGCCAGTTACTAGGCTCAATGTCAAGCCAGTTGTTATGCTCCACATCAACCAGTTATTAGGCTCCACGTCAGCCAATTGTTAGGCTCCACGTCAAGCCAATTGTTAGGCTCCACGTCAAGCCAGTTATTACGCTCCACATCAAGCCAATTGTTAGGCTCCACGTCAGTCTAGTTGTTAGGCTCCACGTCAAGCCAGTTTTTATGCTCCACGTTAAGCCAGTTGTTAGGCTCCACGTCAAGCCAGTTGTTAGGCTCCACGTCAAGCCAGTTATTAGGCTCCACATCAAGCCAATTGTTAGGCTCCACGTCAAACCAATTGTTAGGCTCCACGTCAAGCCAGTTATTAGGCTCCACGTCAAGCGAATTGTTAGGCTACACGTCAAGCCAATTGTTAGGCTCCACGTCAAGCCAGTTATTAGGCTCCACGTCAAGCCAATTGTTAGGCTCCACGTCAGTCTAGTTGTTAGGTTCCACGTCAAGCGAGTTGTTAGGCTCCACGTCAAGCCAGTTGTTAGGCTCCACGTCAAACCAGTTGTTATTCACATCACTAACCCACCCTAAACTTCCCACTTTTAGATAGATTCTCCCTATTTTTCCAACATCTAGGTGGATCCACCATGTATTATCCACATCTATGTGTATCCACCATGTGTTATCCACATCTATGTGTATCCATTCTGTGTTATCCACATCTATGTGTATCCACCATGTGTTATCCACATCTATGTGTATTCACCATGTGTTATGCACATCTATGTGTATCCACCATGTGTTATCCACATCTATGTGTATCCACCATGTGTTATCCACATCTATGTGTATCCACCATGTGTTATCCACATCTATGTGTATCAACTATGTGTTATCCACGTCTATGTGTATCCACCATGTGTTATCCACATCTATGTGTATCCACCATGTGTTATCCACATCTATGTGTATCAACCATGTGTTATCCACATCTATGTGTATCAACCATGTGTTATCCACATCTATGTGTATCAACCATGTGTTATCCACATCTATGTGTATCAACCATGTGTTATCCACATCTATGTGTATCCACCATGTGTTATCCACATCTATGTGTATCCACCATGTGTTATCCACATCTATGTGTATCAACCATGTGTTATCCACATCTATGTGTATCAACCATGTGTTATCCACATCTATGTGTATCAACCATGTGTTATCCACATCTAGGTACTTTGCTGGTTTTTCCCCTCAAAATGTTGTCATTGTAATAATTTTCGGAATATCATAATACTATTCTGTACTCTTTATGGCTACAGTGAGGAGAACCTAATTATTAATACTCCTTATAAATACTCTTAAAATAATACTCCCATGTAGTATTCTGGCTGTATACTCCCTGCGTACCATATCTATAGCTAAGTGGTACTCCTGTAATTATATAATGTTTTGTACTCTGTTATATCTGAGTATATTTTCTGTACTTGATGTCCACTTCTTGTGTACTATATGTGTAAATAGTGTTTATACTTAGTGTACACATGTTTACATAATATTTTGTGTACTTCCCAGAGTACAAGGTATCTACTATACCTATACCCTATTGACCCCAGAGGTAGTGGGTGGGTAAGATGGGTAAGCTGGGGGGGGGGTATTACGGGTCATGTACTGGTTGACATAGTTTAACCCGTATAGGCGATCAGTGAGTTATGGCGACTTAGTAAAGTGTTTATGTGTCATAGCTAACGGCACTTTAGGGCCCTCTCTTAACATCGCCCCTCTTAGCATCGCCTTTTACCGCTGCTCTTACCATTGCTCTTACCGCTGTTTTTTTTCTACTCCTTCCTCTTCCTGCCTCTTCCCGCCGCTCTTCATGCCCCACTTACGGGAACTCTTATTGGTTGATAACTCCGCCATCTTGTCTCATTAATAAGGATACATCATGGCCTTCAGCTTCACAGACAGACAGACAGACAGACAGATGTGTTTGTGCTTGTGTGTGTGTATGCGTCTATTTTTTCATTCTGTTTTTCAAGAACCCCCTCCCACTTCCATCTATTTCCCTTCCCCCCGGGCGGCGTCACCATTAATAACAAGTGATATTTCGAGGATACGATATTCACCATGTCAGAAGCTTACCCCATTAGGCGCCATGTTGTTATAAGACACAACAGACTGACAGACAGACAAACCAACACACCGACCGACCGACGAATGGGCGATAATTCGGGACAGGCTCCATCTAAAAGCACGGGCCCTGTAACAAGATGGCTACCGTAGACGGTCTCACGGCTCTTAGGGGGCGCCACGAGCGGCACTACGCCTAATTGATGTTATGTTTGTGAGAGGGTCACGTGACAATGTCCATAAGGAGCGAGTGACTGGAGCGGCAAAAACGACGATAGGAAATTTAAGATAACCCACCACCCAGTCCACCCCTCTACTCCCGGGGGACCACCCGGCGTTCGTAAAGTGAATTAAATTTTCTTGTAGGGCGCTGCATCAACAATATTTCATCTGCCAGCTCGTCAGCGGACCGGCTTTATGGATGGGTCGGTAGGTTAGTGAGGGTATCGGGTCATTGTGGTGGTGGCGGTACTTCAGTTGATGATGATGATGATGATGTTGAGGATGATAATATATATATATATATATATATATATATATATATATATGTGTGTGCGTGTGTTTTTTGTTTTAAAGATTTTTACTTTAGGGTAAGTCCCCGACGCGAGCACCCATCAACTTTGACCTGTAGGTATAGGACGAGTGTGGGTGATGTTCTGGATATGATTGTCTGTAAGTCGATCTTATATATATATATATATATATATATATATATATATATATATATATATATATATATGGATAGTGAGTGCATAATGCAAATGCGAGTATCCGCTGGAATCCGTAGAAGTCAACATGTTTTCAGTGCTGGTACAAGCCGAGTTTGGACTGATAATGTGTGTGTGTGTGTGTGTGTGTATGTGTGTGTGTGTGTGTGTGTGTGGTGTGTGTGTGTGTGTGTGTGTTTTATTAGAGCTCAGACCTTATGACTTGCTGTCCACAGACTGGCGTCTCGTAGACGGACGCCAGTTTGTCCGCTAGAGGCGTTGATGTCTGCTCCAGTCCATCCGCTAGAGGCGCTCATGTCGGCTTCCATCTTCTGGGAGTCGGAAGCTGATAACAAATACAAATCATTCATCATCCTGCACCTCATCCCGCGCATCGTTCTGGGCCTCATCCTGAGCCTCAGTATAATGGCTTAAGGACAGTATAGTATGGCTGTTGACCGAGAATAGATAAACCACTGACGGTATATCAGGCACATACTCGCATTACTACATGGTCACTACCTTCTTGTTAGCAGCACTACCCAATTTTCGATAATACCTACTTCATACTATTAGCGAAACTACCCATGGCATTGCTTGCTCTATATCACTGCTTTAATCTCCCACTCAATCCCTGCCAATGAACCACTACCCCTCAACTGTTATCACACAACTACTACCATAAATACACCACTACCGAAATTACTAATTAAATACTATCACCACCCAATTACTACTATCAACATCTTCCTGTCGCCAACACCACCTATCAATCACAATCACAACAAACAAATCATAACACCATGGTACCACCCAATCAACAAACAAATCATAACACCATGGTACCACCCGATCAACAAACAAATCATAACACCATGGTACCACCCAATCAACAAGCAAATCATAACACCATGGTACCACCCAATCACTAATAAATCTGCCATCGCCCAATCGTAACCACCAAAACCACTACCACCATTATACAACCACTACCACCATTATACAACCACTACCACCATTATACAACCACTACCACCATTCAGTCACTACCACAACACAATGATCACCACCACTCAATAACAACTACCTGGTTACAACTATAACCCTCAATCACCACCACCCAATCATCATCACCCAACTGCTACCCCCACCCAGTCATAACCACTACCATTCACTTATTATCAGAATCACACAATCAATACCAGCAAAACTAAATTACTACCATCACTATGCAATCACAACCACTACTATAAATCACTACCACCACTATACAACCACTACCACTACTATACAACCACTACCACTACTATACAATCACTATCACCACTATACAACCACTACCACCACTATACAATCACTACCACTACTATACAACCACTACCACCACTATACAACCACTCACAACTATGCTGCAATCACTACCACCACTATACAACCACTACCACTACTATACAACCACTACCACCACTATACAACCACTCACAACTATGCTGCAATCACTACCACCACTATACAACCACTGCCACTACTATACAATCACTACCACCACTATACCACCACTACCACTACTATACAACCACTACCACCACTATACAACCACTCACAACTATGCTGCAATCACTACCACCACTATACAACCACTACCACTACTATACAATCACTACCACCACTATACAACCACTACCACTACTATACAATCACTATCACCACTATACAACCACTCACAACTATGCTGCAATCACTACCACCACTATACAACCACTACCACTACTATGCAATCACTATCACCACTATACAACCACTCACAACTATGCTGCAATCACTACCACCACTATACAACCACTACCACTACTATACAACCACTACCACCACTATACAACCACTACCACCACTATACAATCACTACCACTACTATACAACCACTACCACCCAATCACTACCAGCATCATCACATGTCGGCAAAATCAACAACTACCCGAACAAATAAACAAACAAAAACTAACGAAAGACCCGGATGAGGAGATATCATGACATCAACATCCGGGCACTTGTGTCTGAGGAAGTTAGTTGTTCTGTCTCGTAGAGAGATAAAGGAATATCGTCACATAATGGTCATGAGGGAAAAACTGCACACAAAAAAAAACGGACAAAAGGACAAAATGAATATAACTGATATAATTCACGCATAAATAACAGACACGATTAGCATAATGGGCACATAATAAACATAACGCATAACAGGCATAATTGAATTAACGGACAAATTGAACATAACTGACATAATAACAAATAATGGATAAAATTACATAATCGACAAAATTAACATAATTAAAAAATTTACATAAATAGCAAAGGTTTATTTAACTTCACGATCACGTGTTCTTAATATAAGATGTATCTAAATGGAGTTTTTGGTCTAGACTATGACGTCATTATGATATAAGAACGTTGATGTTTATAACATGACTCGTAAACATCATTATTTTATGGACAAAAAGACATATGTCATAATGACCTGATATCTTATTATTATTATTTTAAGAAGGACTCATAGCTAAACTATACACTATGATAATTGTCATATTGAGATGTAATCGTTTTTGTATGATTACATTACATGTATTAAAATTTAATTCTATATCAGTATCTAGCTCAGTCCACTCACCCTCATATCTCTATTGAGATCAGTCTACTCAACAATAAATCAACCTCTAGCTCAGTCCACTCACCCTCATATCTCTATTGAGATCAGTCTACTCAACAATAAATCAGCCTCTAGCTCGGTCTAGTCAATCATAGATCACTATTGGACTGAGTCCACTCAACCATATATTAGTATTGGACTCAGTCTACTCAACCATATATCAGTATTGGACTCAGTCTACTCAACCATAGATCACTATTGGACTGAGTCCACTCAACCATATATTAGTATTGGGTTCAGTCCACTCAACCATATATCAGTATTGGACTCAGTCTACTCAACCATATATCAGTATTGGACTCAGTCTACTCAACCATATATCAGTATTGGACTCAGTCTACTCAACCAGAGATCACTATTGGACTCAGTCCACTCAACCATAGATCAGTATTGGACTCAGTCCACTCAACCATAGATCAGTATCTGACTCAATAAATTTCTAGATTGAGTCAGTCAATTATAAATCAGTATCTGGATTAGTCCACTCAGATGTAAATAACTCTCTGAAAGCAATAATATATAACATAAAGTATTTGATGCTGCCATGGGAATTGAGGAGGTGAATAGTTGTTGAAATTATGTGGTGATATATTGTCAGAATGTTTATAATAATATAAGACATTTATATAATATCATATTTACTAATGTCTTCATTGATTCAATATAAAGAACAATGACAATTATTGTTGACTAATAAAATATTTATAGCTAATATTTTTTAAATTAATTATAGATATTATTATTGTTATAATAGGACATCTAAATACAGTTAGTTTATGACATAAGGTATCAGATCTATGACATTTGGTATCAGATCTATGACATTTGGTATCAGATCTATGACATTTGGTATCAGATCTATGACATTAAATATTAGATCTATGACATAAAGTATCAGATCTATGACAATAGGTATCATATATATGACATTAGATATTAGATATATGACATTATGTATTAGATCTATGACATCAAGTATCAGCGGTAATTATAGTCAAAAGGATTAGAGGATCTCTCTCTGCACATTTCTCCTAATGTTATTATTGTTTTTATATAGAGTACGACGAGTGATATGAATGTCCTTAGAGCATCTATCATTTGTGATATACAAAGATGTGATGATGAAACTAGTTAAAATTAATAATGGAACGAACCTATTGTTTTAATACTGCGATAAAATTTACAATATACATCAATTTATGTTAGCCACATTGACACAGATGTTTGTTAGCTAAATTGACACAGATGTTTGTTAGCCAAATTGACACAGATGTTTGTTAGCCAAACTGACAGATATTTATTAGCCAAACTGACAGATGTTTGTTAGTAGGTGAGCCAAACAGTCAGTAATTAATAGCTCACACAAACTTCGCGAATAAACAGATCTACACCTGATCCAGATCGGCCACAAGACTCGAACTATGGCGAGAAATAGAAAAAAATAATTAAAAACATCATACCCAGGTCTCTCCCCCCACATCCCACGTTTCCTCTCTTCCCTCTCTTCCCTCAACAAATGCCCTTAATTCGCAGTGGATTTCTTGTGCCAAAAGCTTCGCCGGACTTCAAACGTGTCCGAGCTAATGGAAAGTGACGGGAAATCCCAGCTGATGACACCTTCTGGATTGGCAAGGTGTCCACTAACACTGGCATACATACAGGATAGGTGTCAGTCTGGATCCTGGAGAGAGAATTGTGTCCAGAATTAGCGATCGCGTTAATTTGCTGCCGCATTAAGATCAATTCATATTTAATAAGTGCTGTTGTTACGCTGATGGTTTGTGGTGTTGGAGTAAAGGAGCGCGCGATCTCTTCCGGGCATCTACTTCCGGTGTTAGCGATCGTCGGCGACGCCAAGAAACGTGTCGGAAAATTGGCCGATCGCTTACCATTAGCGACCATGACGTCACTGGTGCGTCTCGAGCGCTATCTATCGGCTAGCAGTGGCGTCCAGAACGCGAGATAATCGTGTTACCGGAAACTGGATCTCGTCCGGAGTGAATTATTTACAGTATGTGAGGGAAGAAGCCTGATGCTCCATCTGACGGAAAGCAGGAGAACTACGACAAGAAAGAGCTTATACATTATTAAACTGGTTCTAATTTGATTCACATTTTTTCTTCTTCCCGAGATCACGGGATCTCGAGATCCTGGGATCGCTCGCTCGTACGCGCTGATCCATAGCTAGCTGGAAATAAGCTCCTCCGGTCTTTTTTGCCACCGAACTCAGCATCCGGGGAATTCGTCTAAAAGGGGTCACGTGACTTCGGAATCCTGAAGATTGGTCGCGCTACTCGGGGGATTCGCCCTCGGGTCAAAACTGGCAAAAAGTGGCAAAAATGGTCCTCTTGCGGCAGGCTTGATGACAGCGTGACTTCTGTCGGAAGACAGCCTATCGTGTATTGACAACTGGCCTGCCTGATGTCAGTTGATACTTTCTAGTATCAGACAGAATTAGCCTAGAATCATATACAATCAGCTAACTGATCTACCTATAATCGTATTATTTCACTTGGTATCAGCTAATTACCTCCTATCAGTTAATACGGCATCTTAGTATCAATCAGCATACCTACCTTATTTATTATAGTATGGTATGGTAAGGTGTGACCACTCGGCTCAATATCAACTAGACCCCTCCCTACCAGATACCAGAATCGTCATCCTGGTACTAAGGAGGGTCAAGCCTATGTTATGTGATTTCTTAATGCCAGAGATCTGTGATCGTGAACATTCTGATCACAGACATTGTGATGGCAAACATTGTGATCACGAACATTAACAACCATACATTACTATAGAATTGGAGCTTAACACTAAATATGATTTAGATGAGCACCTGCCTGATGTTAGTTAGATAACAATAGGACGGGGGGAGGGGGTATTATGTGATGAGGGGGGGGGTGAAATTTATCCGGAGGAAGGTGGCATTGTATTTGATTTGATGTGAAAATATTCTCAAAATATTATAATGATCTTTTTTTCTGGCATGTAATTACTAGTCATGTATCATTCACTTTGGAGAGGTGTATGTTGCATGGTATTTGCTGGACACATGTCTGTTAGACACATGTCTATTAGAATATATCTTTTAGACCCATGTCTGTTAGACAACTGTGTTGAACATTTGTAGATTTGTTTACATTAGGCCAGGTTGAGTATTTGTGTGTGTTCGTATGTATATGTATGTGTATGTGTTTGAGTGTGTCTATGTGTATGGATATATGGATATATATATATATATATGTGTATATATTTGTGTGTGTGCGCGCGCACGTATATATGTATGTATGTATAGGTATGTATATATTTAAGAGGGTGTATGTATGTGAGAATGTATTTGTGCATGTGTGTAAGAGTGGTAGTGAATGTGCGTGTGTGTGTGTGTGTGTGTGTGTATGTGTGTGTGTGTGTGTGTGTGTGTGTGTGTGTGTGTGTGTGTGTGTGTGTGTTTAGCTGTGTATTATAAGGCACAGGCACAGAGAATCTCGAACCGTGAATTCAAAGTGGCGACTTTTCTTGCTGAGACATGTGTAATGTCTCCACCTAACATCCCCTTGTTTATGTCTCACTTCATCTAACATCCCCTTGTTTATGTCTCACTTCATCTAACATCCCCTTGCTTATGTCTCACTCCATCTAATATCCACTTGTTTATGTCTCATTTCATCTAACATCCCATTGTTTATGTCTCACTTCACCCAACACCCCCTTGTTTATGTCTCACTTCATCTAACACCCCCTTGTTTATGTCTCACTTCATCTAACACCCCCTTGTTTATGTCTCACTTCATATAACACCCCCTTGTTTATGTCTCACTTCATCTAACACCCCCTTGTTTATGTCTCACTTCATCCAACACCCCCTTGTTTATGTCTCACTTCATCTAACACCCCCTTGTTTATGTCTCACTTCATCTAACACCCCCTTGTTTATGTCTCACTTCATCTAACATCCCCTTGTTTATGTCTCACTTCATCTAACACCCCGTTGTTTATGTCGCATTAAGTCCATAACATTTAATTGGTTGTGTCAAATAACGTTAAAAATCCAACAAGTTTATGTCACAAAACTTCCAAAACACCTTTTGTTTATATCAAACCACGTCTAAAACATCTTGCTTTAATCATGTCACAACATGTTTATATCCTTCTCCGTCCTTCTTCCCCATTTCACCCTATGTCCCTCTGTCGCCCCCCCCACCCCCACTATCAGCCCGTTGATACTGTGAGTGATCTTGGAGTTACAAGAATTGACAAGATACAGATTACACGTAATGATAGAGACCAGACAAACTTATTATCATGTACTGATCACATCCTACAACGTTAAAGTTGGTCTACTGGCAGAGAGATATGGCTGGTTAGCTGGCTGATTGGCTGGCTTACTAGCTAGCTGGCTAGATGGCTGGCTTGATGGCTGGACGGTTGGCTGGAAGTTTGGCTAGATGGCTGGACGGTTAGCTAGATGGCTGGCAGACTAGTTAGTTGGCTGGATTGGCTGATTTTTGTCACCTTTATAATATTTAGCATTCATTATGCTTGACTTATTAGCCCAAACATTACATCTTGATATTGGCTTATTAAGGTTCCGAGTTCGGTGCCAATATCAGATGCCACCCATTTTCTATAAGTGATGGAGTTGGTATTGTACATAGACAGTAATAACAACAATATGTAAAGGCTTAGTTATGGTGTGGAGACGTGGGCAGGGTGGTGTATGGGTGGCTAGGTGGCTGATTATATGGGTGATTGTGTGACTGATTGTGCGTGTGTGGGTGTGTGTGGGTGGGTGGGTGGGTTAATTGCTGACCGATTTTGTGTCTTGGTATGAAATTGTATGAATAGATAGGAACTTCTTGTTGAGTGGTTAGATAGGTATATAGCACAGGCAGATAGACAGACAGATAGACAGATAGAAAAGGAGACAGACAGATAGTCAGACGAGTAGATAGCTAAATAGGCATATAGGCAAACAGCTAGATAGGCAGATATATAGATAGGTAGATAGGCAGACAGACAGATATAGAGACGTTGTTAGACAAACAGGGAAAAGGATAGGTAGATAGATATATAGAAAGATAGATAGATATACAGACAGGCAGATAAATAGCCGGGTAGATAGGCAGATAGACAGATCGTAAGACAGGTAACTAGGCATACCGATAGATAGATAGACAGACAGATAGATAGATAGATAGATAGATAGATAGATAGATAGATAGATAGATAGATGGATAGATAGATAGATAGATAGATGGGTAGATAGCACATATAAAGACAATTAAATAGTCAGACAAACATATAGATAAACGAATAGATAGGAAGATAAGCTAGATAGGTAGAGAAACATATATGCTGAGATAGACACTGATAGATATAGATAAACAGATAGACAGATATATATATATATATATATATATATATATATATATATATATATATATATATATATATATATATATATATATATATATATAATTAGATAGATAGA
>JAODUP010000204.1:692500-880000 GCA_025642065.1 Paralvinella palmiformis
TTGGCTTAGTGTCAGAGGTCACGCACGCACGCAGATATTTATACATGCACGATCACCGTTACCCAAGATCGTATGACGTCATCAGTTACAGGTAAGACAATCTACACATTAACTGCCAGCACGTGTACAAACCATCTTAATGTCACGCCACCTGGCGTCAAGTTTACACACAGCTTTCCTAGCAGGCACCTTCATACAAACAATACTAACAACGACTAACAGGACCACGTGTTTGATCAGGATCTAGAGAGATGACACCATCTTTGATTTCTCTCGGCCTCTCGCCATTTGACATTGAGGAAGGTCAAATCGCTAGAAGAATGATGTGTCCCATCTCGATTAAACAGAACTAACTTTTTTTTAATTATTCAACGATCCTGGCGGCAGGTGTAGACAGGCGGAAATAAGGTATATTTCTTTGACAGGTGGCAGCTGAAGAAATACAATATGGCAGCGATTAGCGAGTAGAGAAATGCCACTATATAGACAGGTGTGGCTCTAATTAAGGATTACGATAATCAGTGTATAGTTCTCTAGATCTGTTTTATAGACACACACGCACAAGCACACGCACGCGCACACGCACAGACACACATGTTCTTATATAAATATATAAATACATAGATGCATGCATAAAAGATAATTAAAAAAGCAGAGATCACGTGACAGAATTATTTTTATCTCATAAATTTGACAATATTAACATCAAAATGCGATAAAGTTATCCTAATTACATACAAATATGTCGGCATGAGATAGGTCAACTGAGTACAGCAAGGATAGAGAGAGAGAGAGAGAGAGAGAGAGAGAGAGCGAGAGAGCGAGAGAGAGAGTAGAGAGAGGAGAGAGAGAGCGAGAGAGAGAGAGAGAGAGAGAGATTCTGTTGAATGTATATTTTCATATCATCTAGTCCTATGTCTATATTTCTATAATGATTAATCATCTACCTGAGCCGGTTTAGTGTCGATTCACCTTTAAAACGGCGCTCAAAACACGAATAAATCTCTTGCTAGCACCATCTGCTCCTAGCCAACTTCAGGTAAGAATGGAACGGGTGATCGATACGATCAGCAATCATCGATCTGCCGATCTCCGATCACTGATCGTTTGTGGGTTGTAAATAAGTCAGCGGTTTGTCGGCGTTAAGTCCCCCCAACCGGCGACTGGATGGTTAGAATGTAAACATCTCACTGATGGTAAATCGTTGATGTCATGAAAAATGGCCGCCAAGCCCCGGATGATGATTATTTGTATTGAAAACATGGCGGCAGAAGTTTGTCTCAGTTAACATTCGAACTCGATGGTGTAGTGTGTGGCGAGGCCTCGCACGTATCCACGCACCAAACAGGACTCCGGGCTGGCCCCTATGACTAGTCAGCGTCTATGAGATGCTGACACTCGGCTTTATCGGTCACGGGGTGTCCGGGGCTTTACAGGGGTAAAGGAATAAAACGGCCGACACTAGGAGGCGCTAGTCATAAAAATGCAGATGACCCATCCGGTGTTCGACTTCCGGCCGACCGGACGCCCCCTGGCGGCACTCCTTTTACGGCATGCTGGCGTGGTAAGTGGCCACGTGACCTGTACCGGTAATGACGATAGGGGGCAATCTGAATTGGTTACCGGAAGGATTTGTGTGTATGTGTGTCTGTCTGTCCGTCCGTCCGTCCGTCCGTCTGTCTATCTGTTTGTGCGTCCTCTGGGCTACTTGTCTGTCAGTCTCTCTATATAGTTCTACGTCTGTCTGTCTGTCTGTCTATCTGTCTGTCCGTCGGACTGTTTGTATCTGTGCTTAAGCACGGAGCTGAGGTTCTTAGCTTACGAGTTAACGACCGAGAACACAACGCCCCCTGGAGGACACCCAGCGGTCTACCAAACCCGGAGAAAATTACCCATATATCAATTATCTCGTCTACCGGAAGTGGTCCCCGGAGCGAATCGTACTCCTCCTCAACGTCTCCTGAAAAATCGATGGATCGTTAGATGGCGGTCTGTGTCTGTGAGTGTCCGGATCATGTGTAGATGTCCCGGATGTAGCCATACGGGCCGCCATCTTGCCCACACGTCGTGTCTTCTCATGCCCAGCTCCGATCACGATACTCGTACATCACTAAAGGCTTTGACGAGGACTCGCATGTTCTCGTGCCTGGCCCCAGACACGTGTAATTAAGCTCGCTAGTCGACTGGTGCTGCCCCCTGTCGGAGATCCAGTTATTAGACATTATTGGACCGTTTGTCGTTGATATGTGACGTGTCCGTGGACACTTTATGACGTCACTTAAATGCATGAGATGTCGGTGAGCGATATTAGGTG
The DNA here is from genome assembly GCA_025642065.1 of Paralvinella palmiformis. Taxonomy (NCBI): domain Eukaryota; kingdom Metazoa; phylum Annelida; class Polychaeta; order Terebellida; family Alvinellidae; genus Paralvinella; species Paralvinella palmiformis. Next base: position 694,815 of record JAODUP010000204.1, read on the forward strand.
TCTCTATCAATATCTACTTCTCTAACAGGAGAATTTCTGGAGGCAGGAGACGAGGCCTCGCATGGAAATATCTAGCCTGTGAATACTGTACTGTGTAAATTAGGGACCCCACAGGGCTGCTGCAAACACACACGCACAAGCACGCGCGCGCACACACACACGCACGCACGCTAACACACGCACACACGCGCGTGTATAGATAGATAGATAGATAGATAGATAGATAGATAGATAGATAGATAGATAGATAGATAGATAGATATATAAATACATCCCTCCACAAACACAAACCGACATCAAGAGTGGGTAAATGAAGGAGAGAGAGGGGGGGAGAGATTTCTAGCACGAGCGCCCTCTATAGCGAAGAGAGGAATGAAAGAAATGTAATTGTCGGTATAAATGACGTCATCATGTCTATAAGATGAGAACGAGGCTCAGACATTTATAATGTCTGACAAGCGACAAATAAGTGATGATCTAATAACATGAGATAAACATAGGAGGGAAGATATGGGGGGAGATGTAAATATAGGAAGATAGGTTAGATAGACGTACATGGGGAGTTGTGGTTGAGATATGGATAGACAGACAAACATAGAGAAATATGGGAAATAAAGAGAGACGGAGATATATGGGGGTGGGGGGGGGGAGAGAAGGACAGACTAACATGGGGAGATAGGGAAGATAGGGAGGATAGGATAGATATATCGAGAGATTTGGGAGCTAGAGAGGGACTGACAGAGATGGGGAGATGAGGGATATAATGAGGATAAAAGGGTAAATATTAAGTGAGTTATTGAAGATAAAGACAGGGAAGAAGAGATGATCAGATGATATAGGGAAGATAGGGACAGCTAAAGGTAGACAGGGATAGATGGTTTGGATAGGGTGAGGTTAGGGAAATACAGGATAGTCAGGGGAGAGGGGAACGGGGTGTGTGTGGGTGTAGGAGCATTGGAATATTTAAAAAAAATGTTTCCATCGTCTCCATGGCCTAACTAGTAGCACGGTTGGTCACAGATCTCTAGCATCTGAGTTCAAACACTAGTCGAGCTGTATCAAACAGATAATTCATCTTTCATTCGCTGCATTGCCTTTGCAGGTCCCTTAGCCCATTTAGCCCACTACCTGGACTAAAGTGGCCGTAAAACATGAATAACGACAACGACACAAAACACACACACACACACACACACACACAGACTAGCTGTCAGATATTAGAGGTCACACTATATGACAGATCTATAATCAACAATTATTAATCAGACATAACGAGTTAGTTATACGTCAACTAGCGGCCATGTTGGCCTTTTGCCGCCAATAAACATTAGCTCGTTCTAAGACCAACCAATAACAAGCGACCATAAAAAACAGATGTTACAAGACATATTATTGGCCAATAGGTCAGCTTTGGTTCGTCTACGTACACAGACGTTGACACTCGTACGTGAGGACGAGGCTCGGTTTTCTAAAAGTTATTACGTTTTACTTCCGCCATTTTTTTATTACTTTGGTGATTTGTTGACAATGAAAATAACATCTGATTGCGGAGAGAATTAATTAATTGACAGACATATGTCGTGGCATCTGCGAATAGGAAAATTAATTTTGTTCTAAATAGCATCATCGTTAAGCAAATGATGACATTTAGTACTTTATGATAAACATTGACATGAGTTAGTCAATAAAACATAAAAATAGCCAACTGATAGTTACAAAATAATCAAACAAGAAATAAAACAAAAATTAATATTATACAATCAGATAACGAATTAATAGTTAAATGAAGAATGGTTTGGGTAGATACTGTCAGTAGTTTGGGTAGATACTGTCAGTAGTTTGGGTAGATACTGTCAGTAGTTTGGGTAGATAATGTCAGTAGTTTGGGTAGATACTGTCAGTAGTTTGGGTAGATACTAGTCAGTAGTTTGGGTAGATACTGTCAGTAGTTTGGGTAGATACTGTCAGTAGTTTGGGTAGATACTGTCAGTAGTTTGGGTAGATACTGTCAGTAGTTTGGGTAGATACTGTCAGTAGTTTGGGTAGATACTGTCAGTAGTTTGGGTAGATATGTCAGTAGTTTGGGTAGATACTGTCAGTAGTTTGGGTAGATAATGTCAGTAGTTTGGGTAGATGCTGTCAGTAGTTTGGGTAGATACTGTCAGTAGTTTGGGTAGATACTGTCAGTAGTTTGGGTAGATGCTGTCAGTAGTTTGGGTAGATGCTGTCAGTAGTTTGGGTAGATACTGTCAGTTGTTTGGGTAGATACTGGCAGTAGTTTTGGTAAAAACCTTCAGTAGTTTAGAACCCTTGGTATCCTACCCTTTCTTAACTCCCAGAGGAGTATACAGAATGACCTGTCCTTGAGAACCAAACCTTTACTTTACAGAATGTCCTTTAGTTAAAACGAAAGTAGATCTATTGGATCAGGATCAGGAGATTAGTAGATCAGGATGTGGTGAATAAGTTGAATGAGTGAATTAATTAGTGCGTCAGTCAGTCAGTCAGTCAGTCAGTCAGACGGTCGATCGGTCAGTCAGTCAGTCAGTCAGTCAGTCAGTCAGTCAGACGGTCGATCGGTCAGTCAGTCAGTCAGTCAGTCAGTCAGTCAGTCAGTCAGTCAGTCAGTCAGTCAGTCAGACGGTCGATCTGTCAGTCAGTCAGTCAATCAGTCAGTCCGTATTTGTTGACAACAGCCAGTTAAAAGATCATTTAGTGTCATCTTCATTTAGTATTGTCTTCATTTAGTATCATCTCTTAAGATATATCTGAAGATATTAAAAAATGATATACCACATTTATTAGTGTTTTCATTAAATCATATTCTTGTTCTATATATATCATAACAACTGAACTTTTACACTTTGCTTTAAAGTATATAACTCTCAGCTCATTAACAATCTCACATTGATAAAAGTTTACTGTAAAGTTCAATGAATCATTTGAAATTAGGGCAGACAAATAAAATACATATGGAATAAATTGATTTACAATTATTTATTTAAAACCTCGTCTTTTCAAGATATAATTCTGATTTGTGACATATATCGACAAGAAAATCAGCATTTGGCATCTACGCCACTACATGAATGTCGACTTGTGCCCAATCGTCTACCTGTCTGTAGCTCCCGATATAACAATTGCTACTTCCCTTATTGTTTATCTGAGACTTTTGTTACCATTACGAAGAGACGGGTTCAAATATGACGTTGTAAGCTACAGTTCTAGGAAAGACCTAAGGTGTGCTGTCAAATGTGATTATAGAATATCGATCAAGGCTAGTCCATCCTCGAAAAGCCAGAGATAGTGACAGTGAAGATCTAACTATAATATAGAGATATGAACGAATGTCTAAATGCTCTTAAAGTGGATCAGTACGATCTACATATACTGTAGTATCCAGAAACAACATCAGTATAAGACTGAACCAGGCATGATGACTGGATGATCAGAGGATAGTTGGGTTCTCCATAGTCCAAGATGGCGAGAGTATAGCCATATAAGGTCTGTTACATTAAAATGGTACATGTAGTTCAATAAATTCTGGATCAGATTCAACATTCCTTAATCCTATAAGAGCATTTGATACACATTTTGTGAATCGAAGTTATAATGGAACTATCGTCCCGAATATAATTTATAATTCGGAAACGTTTGGATAATGAAGAAACATGATGCTTCTTTTGGTTTATCTCTGGATATGAACAACGTAGAAAATCGATAACCGGAAATCACCTCATCGGCCAACATACACTTATTCACCTACCCATACACTCACTCACTCACTCACTCACTCACTCACTCACTCACTCACTCACTTGCATTCGAAATAAATGTCAACCATAACAATGGATACAATTATAAAAATAATAACAACAACGAATTAAATTATATTCAGTTATATTCAGTTATAAATATTCAGAAATAAATATAGTTCCGACACATACAATACCCCTCACACACACACACACACACACACACACATTCATACCAGAAGTCATACCTTAAAGTTGTCTAAACTTCCCAACAATTAGATGATATAATGACAAAAATAAACCATCATATTAAAGACTGATATCTAATGATTACATATATTTATTTGCCGTCAGGTGTCAGCACAATACTGAGCCCCCCCTCTCTCCTCTGTGTGTGCGTATGTGTGTGTGTATATATATATGTGTGTGTGTGTGTGTGTGTGTGTGTGTGTGTGTTGTGTGTGTGTGTGTGTGTGTGTGTGTGTGTGTGTGTGTGTGTGTGTGTGTGTTTTAGCTGTGTATAATAAGGCACAGGCACAGAGAATCTCGAACCGTGAATTCAAACTCCGGACGTTTCTTCAGGGGACTGAATCCAGTATATGAATTGGTAAATTATTTATATATATATAAATAGTTATTTGAAAAAGAGGTTTTGCTAGAAAAATGTATGTCACTGAAAATGGAGTCGCTGAATAACACGAAACTAACCGTCAAATAATCAGTAAGATTGATTTTTGATTTTTTTAACAGTATTTATAAATATATGACACCTACATAAATACACGCACGCACGCACACACGCACGCACGCACGCACATACCTACACGGAGACAGATATAGATTTTTCTGGCTTGAGAACAACGGGAACGACAAAAACAGCAACACCGAATTTGTGACTTTTGTATAAAAAAAAACGTTTACCAGAATTATCGAAATATTGACATGGTAATAAATTATAAAATAAATCGATATTAAATAGCACTTGGGGAGATATTTAGAGGGGGGGTGGTGGGCCGACAGACAGAATGACGGACAGACAGACATACAAACAGACAGGCAGACAGACAGGCAGGCAAGTCATTGGTTATTTCTGTGGTTTAGAAAATTCTTAGAAACAACTTTATCTAAACCAGAATAGATAGTAAAGTGACATTTGTATATTAATTTATCTCTTTGTTTATGAATATTTAATTACTTGACATCTAAAGGTGACAAACTAACATCAAATATCAAGTTATGTCACACGAAGTGTAACTTGTATCGCTGATGGCTCAGTAGCTCATTCCGTTTTTAGTTATAGCGAGATTCTGAGTTCGAATCTGGATGCTATGGCTTAGCCAGGGTTATTGAATAGTCAATCTAGATGTTACAATCAGTCAATCTAGATGTCACAACCAGTCAATCTAGAAGTTACAATCAGTCAATCTAGAACTTACAATCAGTCAATCTAGATGTTACAATCAGTCAATCTAGATGTTACAATCAGTCAATCTAGAAGTTACAATCAGTCAATCTAGATGTTACAATCAGTCAATCTAGAAGTTACAATCAGTCAATCTAGATGTTACAATCAGTCAATCTAGAAGTTACAATCAGTCAATCTAGATGTTACAACCAGTCAATCTAGAAGTTACAATCAGTCAATCTAGATGTTACAATCAGTCAATCTAGATGTTACAATCAGTCAATCTAGAAGTTACAATCAGTCAATCTAGATGTTACAATCAGTCAATCTAGAAGTTACAATCAGTCAATCTAGATGTCACAACCAGTCAATCTAGAAGTTACAATCAGTCAATCTAGATGTTACAATCAGTCAATCTAGATGTTACTATCAGTCAATCTAGAAGTTACAATCAGTCAATCTAGATGTAACAACCAGTCAATCTAGAAGTTACAATCAGTCAATCTAGATGTTACAATCAATGAATCTAGATGTCACAACGAGTCAATCTAGAAGTTACAATCAGTCAATCTAGATATTACTATCAGTCAATCTAGAAGTTACAATCAGTCAATCTAGATGTTACAACCAGTCAATCTAGAAGTTACAATCAGTCAATCTAGAAGTTACAATCAGTCAATCTAGATGTTACAATCAGTCAATCTAGATGTTACAATCAGTCAATCTAGAAGTTACAATCAGTCAATCTGAATGTTACAGAGGATCTAGAACTATGTAGAGATAACATATACAATGGATTCGACCCCATGTCTTAGAGATCGTTAATGTAACGTTCTACCAACTTAACTGTGGGGACATCCGAAGAAACAAGATCACAGGCAATTAATGTGTCTGATATCGTTATTATAAGATAATTTAATTAATTTATGAGAAAATATGATCTAATTATCAATAATAACATTGTTTACAAATGATGTGTAAGCAAGATTACACTAATAATAGACATATTTTAATTAACAATAAAGTAAATAAGAACAATTTAAACTACTCTACTAGTTGATAAATGTTGTTAATGTGTTTAAAGAAAATTTTTTCTTTATACCAAAGTTAATATTATTAAAATATGGTATGAGCATTATATTATAATGTCTGTTATTCTATTGTAAATCATTACCTAACAAATAGGAGGGGGGAGTTGTTGATAGAGAGTTATATGTGTGTGTGTGTGTGTGTGTGTGTGTGTGTGTGTGTGTGTGTGTGTGTGTGTGTGTGTGTGTGTGTGTGTGTGTGTGAGAGAGAGAGAGAGAATGAGAGAGTGTGTGTGAGAGTGAGAGAGTAAGAGACAGTTCGTGTGAGAAAGAGTGAGTGAGACAAGAGTGAGTGAGTGAGTGAGTGAGTGAGTGAGTGAGTGAGTGAGTGAGTGAGTGAGTGAGTGAGTGAGTGAGTGAGTGAGTGAGTGAGTGAACAAATATCGTTCTACTTCTCCGAATCCTCTTCGTATTTGGATGGACACCTGTAAATACTTAGAACATCATACCTCCTATTAGAGACAACATTCCTGTATTTACTCAACTGACAGGGGAGTAGTCGTCGTTTAGATTTATTTCCATCTAGTTAAGCCAAATATTAATTTACAACAGAACACCCATGCTCTCACACCTAGCCACTATCTAACAACAAAACCAACTCTATCGTGGCACCATAAACAAAATAATTTTAAAAACTTTGATCGAAAAAAGATCCGCATGAACTATCTTTCTTTTATCATTATTATCTGGAATTATTTGTGCCAGTCTACACATCAGATATTTCATCTACTCCCCCCTCCTCCTCTCAAAAAATCAGCAAACACGTCATCATATTAAGCATCTAACAGGAAGTGGACTTTACTCAAAATATTTCAGGTAAATCACTTCAGATAGTCCTCTGATTGGTTTGATGACAGGTAACAGAAGTTGACCACGAACAGAATACTGACGTCGCCGGTAAGATAAGACACAGAGATAATGAACGCGCATCACCGGGATCATCTTCATCAAGGTAAGTAGACACCGGGTTCAGAGATCGTGGTAATTAAGTTCATCGTCAAGTTGTACAGGTTTGAGACACGGAGAAGGCAGTCTATCTGTCTCTGAGATAGAAGGTCCGACCTTCCCACGGCCCTCTCGGCTACTCAGAGATGAGACACGGAGAAGGTGTTCTGTCTCACAGATAGGCCCCACCCCCACCCCTCGCCACCACCAGAATGTCGTCCCCCATTTATCACCTCAACAATTCTGATACAGGTAACACTAGCTGGCTATAAGAGACATTTAACTAACATAGAGGTAAGATGATGAGGTCATATAACATCAACTACCATCATATAAGGTCAACTACCGTCTTCAAACATCAACTACCGTCATCTAACATCAACTACCATCATCCAACATCAACTACCGTCATCTAACGTTAACTACCGTCATTCAACATCAACTACCGTCATCTAACGTTAACTACCGTCATTCAACATCAACTACCGTCATCTAACGTTAACTACCGTCATTCAACATCAACTACCGTCATCTAACGTTAACTACCGTCATTCAACATCAACTACCATCACCCAACATCAACTACCGTCATCTAACGTTAACTACCGCCATTCAACATCAACTACCGTCATCTAACGTTAACTACCGTCATTCAACATCAACTACCGTCATCCAACATCAACTACCGTCATCCAACATCAACTACCGTCATTCAACATCAACTACCGTCAGCTAACATCAACTACCATCATCTAACAACAACTACTATAATCTAACATCAACTACCGTCATTCAACATCAACTACCATCATCTAACATCAACTACCGTAATCTAATGTCAACTACCGTCATTCAACATCAACTACCATCATCTAACATCAACTACCGTAATATGATGTCAACTACCGTCATCTAATGTCTTCTAAATGATTAGATTTTGTTGTAATTAAACACTTGAGGTTACACTACAAGCTAACTTAACCCTCATCGACTAAGGTATCCTCACTGACTGAGGTATAATCACTGACTGAGGCACCTTAACTGACTGAGTTACATTTGCTGGCTGTAGTGTTGTAGCTGACTGAGGTACCATCACTGAGTGAGATATCCTTGATATCTGAGGTACCATCACCGATTGAGGTTACATCACTAACTGAGGTTATCATGGAAGGTGTGGAAGACTATTGGGGTTTGTTTTGGAGGGTAGAGGTAGAGTAGTCCTTATGAGGGTATGAAACCGGGGGCAAATCTCAGTCACTGCGGGGTCTTATATACAGTCTAAATAGTGATATGTTATAGAGTACACTGAGGTACTATAGAAGGTAGGAAATGTTCTGATGCATTGTGATTAGAACAAAAAAATATTTAAAAAAAAGATAGAACACGATATCTTGGTGTAGTGTACAAACAAGATGGCTGGAGGTATGTTTTATTTAACTAATGAAATCTGCTCAGTACGAGGCGTGTGTGTGTGTGTGTGTGTGCGTGTGTGTGTGCGTGTGCCGGTGGTATTTTTTACAAAGGGATGAGAACACATGTACGTAAAAGCATACAGCGTCCAATGGGAACACAGATATATACTTCTGCATATAATTGTGGATTTACACGCATATATTAAGACAAGGACACACACACACACACTCTCTCTCTCTCTCTCACTCACACACGCACAGAGAGAAGGGGGGGGGGTGAGAGACATAATTATATTCCTATAGAGAAGACAGACAGACAGACAGACAGACATAACTATAAATTGCAATCCCTTTCTGATCACGTGACCATTCTATCAGAAACGACCCTCAATGGATAACAAACAACAAAAGGATGACACCCTTCTGATGACACTAAACATGACAGAAAATATATCATATGCTCCAACACGTGCCACATTGTCTACAGGTGTCACATCTTGTACACACCTGACACAGGTAGTGGTGACCTTTAAGAGAGATTCACTTAATGCTGGCCAGTCCGAGAAGATATACTATTTACTATAACGACCATCTGTATCCAGATAGAGATAGCTCACCTGTAATATAATACCTCTAGATATTGTCTAGGTAATTGGTCTCTAGGTGATGTCGTGTCTTATAGGAAGGGATCAAGTTAATGTACAGTAAATATCTCTAACAACAGAGAGAAGCTTAAAGTTGGTCAGGTCTCTCTCTCTCTCTCTCTCTCTCTCTCTGTCTGTCTGTGTGTGTGTGTGTGTGTGTGAGTGAGTGTATGTGTGTTTCTCTCTCTCTCTCTCTCTCTCTCTCTCTTTGTGTGTTTGTATGTCTCTTTCTCTCTCTCTCTCTCTCTCTCTCTCTCTGTGTGTGTGTGTGTGTAAATGCCAGTATTTATATGAAATAAAAATCGCTGTTTTATGATAACATGTTTACACTTTGATGTCGAGAAAAGTGGAAAGTTAAAAATGCTAACAATTATGGTCTATGTGTATCTGTTCGCCTATCGTCCCCGCCTATCTGTCTGTCTGTTTGTCTATCTGGATGTCTGTACATTTTTCTCTCTGTCTGAACTTATCTGTTGATCTGTTAATCAAAGTGTATATTTTTTATTAAACAAATTATCACGCATATTCGTATTTGACAGACAGACAAATAACCAGTCAGGCAGCTAGCTAACTAGACAGACAGACAGACAGGCAGACAGACAGACATCTGGACCGATTTACAGATAGACAGACGTATGCACGCATTATGCATGCATCCACAGATGTATACATAATGGTATATTTAATCAAACAATCACTAAAATTTATCTTTCCCTCCTCCCCTCTCCTCTCTCTCTATCAGACATACACAGGCCCCAGAAAGTTATCCCCTCCTCTGTCCAGCTCCCACTCCCAAACTCCCATCTGTTCCCCATCTTCTGGTCACGTTTTAAAGAAAAAACAAACAGCAAAAAGTCACATAAAGAAGCCATAAAGTCTCGAGTAAACACAAGATAAATGGCGGATGGGTTAAGAAAATGGCTGCCAATCACGTGATCAGCTCAATATCGTTCTATTTGATGTCCGTGACAAGATTCTAACGACTTCAGTATCAAGCCATAGGTAAATAGAACACTTAATGCACCATGCACGCAATTGTGCATGAACACAGAACCGTGATTGTGTCAGAACGCATGGAATACAGCTTCATGGGACGAACATTGAATAAAATGGCGATTTACGAAGTGAGAAGCACAATCATGAAGCACAATCATGATGTTCCTTGAATTGAATTTGTGTGTGTGTGTGTTAACTGACACAGGTGTTAGATACATTTTTATAATTAAAATACTCTTCCTCTATTGCTCTTTCTGCGTGTGTGTGCGCGCGCGTGTGTGCGTACGTACGGAGGGGAGGCTGACAGTTAAGAAGAGAGACATATATATAATCAGTTCTCTGTTAGTTACGTGAAATCTTTTAGGATTACGTTCACTAGTTACAGTCGGTGATTTCTGAACACCCTGCGCCACCTCAACCCCCCCCCGTCATGATCAGTGGAGCGTGGAGGGGCTCTGATGGGTAGCCAGAGGCGGAGAGGGGGGGGGCCTTCTGGAGGAGAGGTCGGGATAGGATGAGGGCAAATCACTTCCATATAATCCATCACTAGTCATCACCACGTCACGTGACAGACTGTCTGTCATGTGACATGATAGACGGTCTGTCACGTACAGAAACGCCACCTTGAGAATAGTTAACGTACTATATAATCACATAAAAAGGATGCTTTAGATGTGTGTGTTTGTGTGTGTTTGTGTGTGGTAACAGTGTGGGATAAGGTACTGGCAAAGAGGATCTCGAATAGTAAATTCACACTCTGAATGATTCATCAGGGTACTGATTAAAATTACATGTGTAACATCTCCGCAGCCACTATAAACGTATAACTCGACAAACTTGTATATCTCTAACAATCGAGAAACCCATATGCCTACGCATTATTATTATGTCTGGGTGAATCATCAGTTTGTATTATACAGACAAACAGCTTTTGTAGGCTCCCCCCCCACACATATGTAACATAAAACAAACAAACAAACAAACAAAACAAAAACTAAAAAACACACACACGTAACATAAAATACACACACACACACACACACTATCTTTACAGTTCACTTACCATCTGTGACTTCCCGGAAGAAATCCATCTAACAAAGGAGTCAGTGGACCGTGACGAATGAAGGAACCGTGTCAGAGATAGGTTTCCCTTTGATAGGCTTGTGTTTGATGGGCGTGTGTTTGATAGGTTACTGTTTGATCGGCTTGATAGGCTTGATATGTTTACCTGTATTAGAATTTACCTGAGGTGACTATAGCTAGACGTCTAATATGTTCAATAGCATGTAAATACTACTACCAGAAGTCTCACACACACACACACACACACACACACACACACACACACACACACACACACACACATACACACATAGAGAGAAAGAGAGAGAGAGAGAGAGAGAGAGAGCTACTCCCCTTTGGCTATCAATCATTAATACTATCCCCACAATGTAAACAAATATTGAATGTCGTTAACTGATGCCGTTTGATGCTTCAGACACTAAAGGTGGGGTAAGTGTGGTGGGGGGGGGTGCATGACTTGTGGGGAGAGTACTCACTCCCCACATTAACGGCTAACAGCCAATGTATGGTGGAGATTCACTTATTGAAAGATTATCGGAGATCGATAATATGATCTCTACAAACAATAGGTTCTTATCGAACTGAGCATCTTTGACTGTGACCTGAGACTGAAGGTAACAACAATAAGCTGAAATTAACAATAGACTGAAAGTAACAATAGGTTGAAGGTGGCAGTAGGCTTAAGGTGATAATAAGTTGAATGTAACAATTGATTTAGAATAACAGTAAGGTGAAGTAGGTTGAAATGAGCAATAGACTGAAGGTAGCAATAGACTGAAGGTAGTAATAGACTGAAGGTAGCAATAGACTAAAGGTAGCAATAGACTAAAGGTAGCAATATACTGAAGGTAACAGTAGACTGAAGGTAGCAATAGACTAAAGGTAGCAATAGACTGAAGGTAGTAATAGACTGAAGGTAGCAATAGACTGAAGGTAGTAATAGACTGAAGGTAACAATAGACTGAAGGTAGCAATAGACTAAAGGTAGCAATAGACTGAAGGTAGCAATAGACTGAAGGTAGCAATAGACTGAAGGTAGCAATAGACTAAAGGTAGCAATATACTGAAGGTAACAGTAGACTGAAGGTAGCAATAGACTAAAGGTAGCAATAGACTGAAGGTAGTAATAGACTGAAGGTAGCAATAGACTAAAGGTAGTAATAGACTGAAGGTAACAGTAGACTGAAGGTAGCAATAGACTGAAGGTACAATAGACTGAAGGTAACATATACTGAAGGTAGCAATAGACTGAAGGTAGTAATAGACTGAAGGTAACAATAGACTGAAGGTAGTAATAGACTAAAGGTAGTAATAGACTTAAGGTAACAGTAAACTGAAGGTAGCAATATACTGAAGGTAACAATAGACTGAAGGTAACTATATACTGAAGGTAGCAATAGACTAAATGTAGTAATAGACTGAAGGTAGCAATAGACTGAAGGTAGCAATAGACTGAAGGTAATAGTAGACTGAAGGTAGTAATAGACAAAAGGTAGTAATAGACTTAAGGTAACTGTAGACTGAAGTTAGCAATAGACTAAAGGTAGTAATAGACTGAAGGTAGTAATAGACTGAAGGTAACTATATACTGAAGGTAGCAATAGACTAAATGTAGCAATAGACTAAATGTAGTAATAGACTGAAGGTAGCAATAGATTGAAGGTAGCAATAGACTGAAGGTAGCAATAGACTGAAGGTAACAATAGACTGAAGCTAACAATAGACTGAATGTAACAGTAGACTGAAGGTAGTAATAGACTAAAGGTAGTAATAGACTTAAGGTAACAGTAGACTGAAGGTAACAGTAGACTGAAGGTAGTAATAGACTTAAGGTAACAGTAGACTGAAGGTAGCAATAGACTGAAGGTAACAGTAGACTGAAGGTAGTAATAGACTAAAGGTAGTAATAGACTTAAGGTAACAGTAGACTGAAGGTAGCAATATACTGAAGGTAACAATAGACTGAAGCTAACAATAGACTGAAGGTAGCAATAGATTTAAGGTAGCAATAGACTAAATGTAACAGTAGACTGAAGGTAGCAATAGACTAAAGGTAGTAATAGACTGAAGGTAGTAATAGACTGAAGGTAGTAATAGACTAAAGGTAGCAATAGATTGAAGGTAACAGTAGACTGAAGGTAGTAATAGACTAAAGGTAGTAATAGACTAAAGGTAACAGTAGACTAAAGGTAACAGTAGACTAAAGGTAACAGTAGACTGAAGGTAACAATAGACTGAAGGTAGCAATAGACTGAAGGTAACAATAGACTGAAGGTAGCAATAGAGTAAATGTAACAGTAGACTGAAGATAACAATAGACTAAAGGTAGCAATAGATTGAAGGCAATAATAAATTAAAGGTAACAACAGACCGAAGGTAACAACAGACTGACTGTAATAATAAACTGAACATAAAAAGAGACTGAAGTTAATAATAGACTGAAGGTAACAATAGACTGAAGGTAACAATAGACTTAAGACAATAATAAATCCATTTATAAAGTTAATATCTCACACAAGAAAACCAACAAATCATCCAACATTTGACATTAACATTTTATCTTGATCAGAGTAAAACAAGTCTGTTTAGTTAGATCTTATGAACAACTATAAAATTAGTAATTAATCTAGTCCCACTAATTACGAATGAGATAGTTAATTACTAGGAATGAGATAGTTATTTACGAGCGAAGAGAGATAAATAGTAAACATTTAGAGTTGGCTTATTAATTAGATCGAGGTGAAAAGAAAAGAAGAAAAAAGTTAACTAGAAACGTTGTCAGGACAACGAACACGCATCAGCGGTCAGAGGTCAGCTGAAGTCATTAACATAATTTATGTCACCCAGTTCTTTAATGGCCTGGGGTAGTTTATTATTACCAGCCATCCGTGAAGCGCCTCGGGGGGGGGGTGTCAGGTGAGGGATTGATGGCTGTTGGTCATCAAAACTTCATGCAGGAAAATAATTATAAAGATAAATATGTTAATAAAGTTTCTAATCAATTATCGTCCATTCTTATTTATTTTTTAAGCGTTCTACTTCCTTTGCACGAATCAGTCTCACTTCTTTTATCTTTCTAAAATCTTGTCAGAATTGTGCCAATTTGTTTTCCGTTACCAAAATCCTATTTCTCCTGCCATAATCTTACCAAAATCCTACTTCTCTTGCCATAATCTTAATAAAATCCTACTTCTCTTGCCATTATCTTACCAAAATCCTACTTCTCTTGTATAATCTTACAAAAATTGCACTTGTGTTGCCATAATCTTCCCAAAATCCGACTTCTCTTGCCAGAATATTACAAAAATCCTACTTCTCTTGCCATAATCTTACAAAAATCCTACTTCTCTTGGCATAATCTTACCAAAATCATATTTCTCTTGCCATAATCTTACCAAAATCCTACTTCTCTTGCCAGAATCTTACCAAAATCCTACTTCTCTTGCCAGAATCTTGCCCATTAAAGTCATTCAACAAAAAGCCGACCCTTCCAAAATGGCCACCACTCAGCATTCAGTACAGGCAGTCAGCTGTTTCTATCCTGAAGTATTCCCGACATCGCTCAAAGGAAGTCGTCACGACCGGATCCCGAAAGTCACGTGTCGACGAGCAGCGAGCTAAGGCCACCTATCGGAGATTCGGCGAAGCGAGACGCGGACAGGAAGAGGAAATCTCTAAGTGGAGAGAAGATTTATGGAGGCACATTTCCTGCCCTATCAGACTAACCACGTGACCGTGGGCGATCTAAATCAGGCGTCAAGAAGCGACCATTGGTCTGGATCAAGGAGAGGTGGGGGGGGGGGAGGAATATAAGCCCCACTGATTGATAGAAGTTGATTAGGTGATAAGTGTTGAAAGAGGAGAGGGAGGTTTAAAATCAGAATATGTCATTGTTATCAATAATGATTTGAGTACGAGATATGAGACAATAGAAAAGCTAGCATACTTATCCGGTGTGTGTGCGTGCGTGCGTGTGTGTGCGCGCGCGTGTGTGTATGCGTATGTGTGTGTGTGCGTATGCATGCAGGTGCATAAAACTGAGTTAGTGAGTGAATGAGTTGTTTGTTCCACTCCCTATATCTATCTATCTATCTATCTATATATATATATATATATATATATATATATATTCTAACATACTATTAAGTTACAGTAACATTTTGGTTGATAAAATTACAATTACATGACAAATATAAATAATAAAGCAATTACAAAATATTATTATATTTAAGATCAATTTATAAATCAGTTTCTACAAAAGAATCTTAAATTTGACAAACCGAATATTAAAATAACTGACAGAGCTACATCGACAGGCAGAGATTGAGATAGATAGGTAGAGCGATGGGGGGGGAGTGAGGGAGAGGAGAGAGAGATGGAGATAGAGAGAGATATAATATAGAGATAGAGAGAGAGAGAGAGAGAGAGAGATGTTGTTACTAGAATTCGTTTGAAGTGATCATCTTTGTGATGGCGACAGCTTTAACGAGTCAATCAGCTGATGATATGATAATAAGTAACCTCTTCGCTAAAATATGGCCCATCTTCTATATATATATATATATATATATATATATATTGCTCTTATCATCTTATCGTCATTGTAATCATCATCATTATACACATTTCCGATTACATACAATGATCCAAACATCTGAAGACCCAACATAATCCACATGACACGGTATTTACCGCCAACATTACGTCTTGCTGCACGTGCATGTCTGACACGCCATCACGTCAACCAACACGATACGGCTCACATCTTATCTATACCGACGATCTTCGGCTAATTTGCAACTGATAACAGAAAGATGGTACCCCGTCCAATAGTACCCCGACATGTCACGTGTCCTAGATGTAAACACGCTAGTATTATTATAATAATACATCGATATATCGTGTTATAAGCTCGCCGCATCCATCCACTCACATTATGTATACAGATTATAGACGAGTCACTTATGGTACGACTTATCACTGATACCGTATTCCAGCTGTTACGCCGTCCACAATAAAGAGAGCTGGTAGATGACTATATTTGATACGCTATTATCGTCACTCGCCTGTTGCCGTTTGCGCGTTTTGGTCGACATTTTTTTTGAGGGGGGGGGTGAGGTAGGGGGACGAAATTCCATAAACACGACGAATACAGCCTCGTTATAACTGGCTCGTGTATTAGATGACATGTTGATGTGCATATGAGATAATTAACAAGAAAATGAATTAACTTAACATATCTAGCTGTTATCAATTTACATATGTAAATATCTATGCCGTGGCGACGAGTGTATGCTCTCTGTCAATAAAAGGTGAATATTTTGATATCCCACCAATTTTACCTGTCCCAGTGACCGTCTTCTGATCTAAACAGCAGCTGATTAGTGTCTGCTAAGTAACGATTTATATGGAAATAAAGTAAATTATTAGGAATTACCCAAATTTAAACCACTACTACAATAAAAGGTGATTAATATCGGAAATATATAGAAATATACGTCACAAAATCATAAACAGATTTATTAAACTATTTTAATAAAAACAATAGCAACAACAACAACGACGACGATAATAATAATAATATAGGTTTAGTAAAGCTTCCTAACTAACGGCAAGATTTATCTCAAAGATCAGTACAGTATTACCTCAATATTCACAACATAAAAATTATTTAATTTATTCAAGGACTGATATTTATTAACAGTAAAAACAGTCAGCTAACCCCCCCCCAAAAAAAAAAACCCTATAAGAAGCCAGTTTTAAGAATATGCTGGAAGATTTTATAACCGTTTTAATTATTTACTCCAACCTGTTCCACAAAACAGGTCCGCTATATTCAATTCACAATTGTCACATGATTTTAGTCGACATAAAAACATTTCCAATAATATCAGACAGAAAGACCTGAAATTTATTCAAGTGTTCACATCAGTCGGTGGCTTCTTGAAAATATATTGTTATATGTTGAAGTAATCACAACAGACAAGAACTGTGACTTGAACATTAACAGCTAGTTGTGAACCTTTCATTATACTAACAACTGGCATGTAACAAATTGATTAATATCCGATACATTTATAATATAAGGTGGCTCATCCTAAATGGTTTTGCCTTTTTAAACTTATTCTAATGCTAACCGGTAAAGCTACTTATGGGGCACCCTGTATTTACATTCATACAAACACAAATTTTTTTCTCATTTAAAACAGGCTTACCAACGGAAATCTGTTTGTGAGACAGCAAATGACTTTGTCGCAAAGAACAAAATAGTAGGAGCGTTAGTGACTGGTTCTGCCATCTAGTGACTAAAGTAGACCAACATTTGAAAGTCCTGTAGGTGGCAGCACGCGACATTTGTGTGGACTTCTGGTGATCCCTTGAAGTGGCCAGTTTGATTAACGACTAAGTCACAGATGGTGAATACTATATCTCCGTATACTGAGTAATTCTACCATAAACCATAAAGTCTTTTATATGTGATAAAAGTCAATTGATGTATTAATATCGGTCTATATCAGTAGTTATGGCGTCAAATCAACTTCTCTCTCTCATGGTTTCTCTGTTATAATAATCGACCCGTTCCGTGGTCGTATCTATTTGTTGTCACAATTACTTAAAAGCACGATTATCGTTCAAGCATAAAATGTCTCTTAAACATAATGCACAGAGTTACTATTTTGTGTAATAATGGTTAATTGCTTGACACACACACAAACACACACACAGACACGCGTGCGCGCACACACACACACACAACACGCATCCATACAAACGAGCCCACTAACAGAAAAAAGACAAATGCAAGAACACAATAAGGCATTTTACCTAGTTATGAGTACAAACAACTTCCTTTCCATATTACTTCCCCAGCGCGCGCACACACACACACGTGCGCGCGCGCAGATAGACATACACACACACACGTGCGCGCGCGCAGATAAACACACACACACAAATACACACAAGAGTGCGCACCTTCGAGGTTGTAAACATTCAGGAGTGGAACCTCGGTTTTATGCTATATATATATATATATATATATATATATATATAAAACATCAAAATCCTATCCCATTATACTACTACTATTATTTTTATTATTATTATTAGTAGTAGTAGTAGTAGTGGTAGTAGTAGTAGAAGTAGTAGTAGCTGTTGTTGTTTTCAACCATTTGAGTTTGGTTTCCAATCATAACGTCTGTTATTCATGGTTGTTGAAGAATATTAGGAGTGCATATTAGGAGTGCATAACGTAACAAAATTGTTTTATGACAGGGGGTGTTTATATTGTATTAAAATTCTATTTGACTATAATGAAATGAAATTTTCGCCGGATACTGGCAGAAAAAGATAAAAAAAATTCAAAGTTGATAATATGAAAAACGATCTTTGCTATTAAATAAACAAGAATGAGTCAATTCGTTCCTGACTCTATACAGGTAACAGATGTTACGGAAAAAATAACAGGAACGTAATAAAGTTGTACACCGTCCTACTTCCTTAATTGGAAGTAAACAATTTATTTTATAAATTAAATAAAATATTTTCATTCTGTTTTAAATAGTTTTTAGCTTAATTTATCATTTATTGTTAATTTCATGTCCTTTTAGTATAACGTAGGTGAAATACTGAATGACGTAAGGCCGGACGTAATGACGTTCGCTAAACTGAAATGTATTCTAATAAAGTGTTTGTCGTAAAGGGGAATTTGACGTAATAATTTAATTATATATATATATATATATAATATATATATATATATATATATATATATATAATTAAATTACTTTTTTAAAGTAAACCTTAATTTTCAGGTTTACAATGAAGAGAACCCTTGAGAACGGATATCCTTAATAGTCAGACTTTCTGGTTTAACTTTTTAGTAAGAGGACTAAATGATTTATAGTTTAGGACCTCATCAAGTCTACACCCGGCAATAACTAGAGTACTACAGGAGCACTTTATCACAATCTACTACAACTAGTACAATAATGACAAACAGGCTGTCTCAAAATTTATTTGAAATTTGTTTACGAATGTATACTATTATTAGCTTTTAATTATATATATTTTGCTGGTGGTATGACAATTCTGTAACGACGTTAAAACTATATGTAATTAAGAAATAGTTAAGAAAAATTGTGCTTTAATGTTTTATACCAACACACAGACACAACATGGATCCATACAAACTCAATAACAGACACACGAGAACAATAAGGCATTTTTACCTAGTTATGTGTACAAATAACTTCCCTTCCATAAGAATCCCCCTCCCCCAGCACACACTGTGGATGTGTTTGGGGGTGTACGAAGTTTGTCTCTGAAAGCGACATCTGTCGATTACATTGAACTCCCAAATAATCAGATATTCGCTAGGTGGCAGCACACAATCAAGCCTTTTTAACACGCTTGGATGGGAAGTCTTTTATCCTCAGACGAGGAATTCCCGTCTTTTCCTGCGTCTCTCCTCCTGGACTACGAGACGTAAATCAACCAAGATATAGAACGGTTATTAAAACATGGTACGAGAAGACAAGAGTGCCAATTATCGTACAAACGCCGGCGGAAAGAAGGGCCCCACCTACACCGGAGACAAAACCAGAACCAAAATGGCGTCGAAAACAAATAAGAAATGGGTTCGTTTGGCGACAGTTTTAGCTTATGTGGTCTCTGTATCGTTAGCAGCCGTAGTTCTCGCTATATATTATAGTCTGATGTGGAAACCTGACATTAAAGATCAGGCCACTTCAACACCATCATCACATGGTAATGTCTACACGACACCGACAGAATTGACAAACTCGACCCCAACTCCTGGCACTGGTACATAATCATGATACTGTGGATGATAAAACGGACATGGTAAGACTTAGACGAAATAGGTTATATGCTATCAACAACAGACTAGGCCATATGGTTACTAGATATTTCGCTCTCTTTTATTTATCTATGGTAAAATTCAAAATGCCGTTAAGTTTAGCTGTGGCCTGTGTACTTGAAGCTCAAACCCAGGAAACTTGTTAGAATAATAAGCACGTAGATACTAATTAGAATAATGTTAAATTGGGTTAGAAGTATCTTTCTAGAACTAGGTAAAGGTGCATGGACATCAAGAAGTTGAAGAAGTTATTTTTGTACTCGAATGTGTTATTATTTGGTAATCTATAATTACTTGTGGATAACAATTAACAGTTATTCTGTATCAGAATATACAGTCTTGGATCATTTGATAATGTATGTTGATGTTTTATCACTACCACAACAGTTTACTGAACAGGAAACATTATTTGATGCTATGAGAATTCATAGATAATACTATCCAGGATAGTGTTTTCAAAGATTGCACAAGTAGTGATATCTCCAAAATTGTGTTATTTCTGACAACTTTATATGGAAAAACATAAGCACACCAATCATAAACATAATTATATTTGATAAATGCTTACACACATACACACAGATATCTTGTTGAGATGTCACTTAGCTCAGATTTGTGTGCATGGTGTGTGAAGCTTGTATAAGCTGTCAGAATGAATTTGTAGACCAGTGCCATTGACTATACTAGTAATTAACAGTTTGGGAAAAGACTGTTTAACAAACAACTTTTAATTTGTGAAGAAGATAAATATTGTGTTTTTCACGTAAATGGTATTGGTAGCTTAATACTGGTGTCGACATCTAGAAATAACAATGAAATATTGAAACTCATAGCAGTGGTACTGCCAACTGATGTTATCATGATATTATACCATTCACATGGATAACATACCATCAACATTTTAGGTTCTTTTTAGTAAATTGCTTGATTAATGTTAAACCTTGAGATGACTGTTAAAGTATTAGTGAGTTGTAAATAATTGTATGATTCTGTGCATAACATACCAATTACCATGCTTCTTTATTTGTTTTCACCAGATTAGGGCACTGATCTAACTTTTCTAAGTAGATTTATCAAAGAAGAATGATGCTATTATGTGGAGTTTGGGGGTTTACCATCCTTAAAAATAATATTTGGTTGACTACGAGTATTCATCCAAAGGTGACCTTTTAATACTTCATAAATAAGATGTGATACAATAGAAGTCACTCTTAATCTAATAGTAATTTATACCTTAATCTTAAGTCCATGTCTAATTTTTCCCTCTGGCCAACAGGTTGCTGTAGATGATCTGGTTCACTCTCAATATTAAATAAGCAATAATAATGAATAAAAGAGGCTACGATAGCAATTACCTATTAATTTAAAGGTTATTTATAAAAATAGAAATAGTTCAACAATAACTAAATTAGAAATGGTTGACATTGTTTCTGCCAAACTCCCAATCAATTTCATATTAAAGAAGCTCAATGATATTTATCAAATGAAAACTGGTTTAATATCAACTGATCTTTCAATCTCTGTACTGAGTAGGATAAATTCAATTTTTTGATTCTATATTTAAATGTCAGTTCAATAATTATTGGAATGATCAGTGCAATCAATAACTATATTAAAATGATAATAGAATTTAACTGTAATTTTGAACAAACTGCAGTAACCTTGAACTTGATGCAGCAGTTGACCTCTGAACTAAATTATTATAAACCATATATTGTCAAGCATATTACTTTATTAGATTCTTACAGTTGTTGTTGTTTATCTTTGTCTTGTTTCAGTTATTAAAATAAATGTCTTATTGAGTAGTTTATATAATATATTGAAGGGTGCATCAAATTTGAGCAAGATGTCTGTCACTAATAATGATGTCTGTATACTCTTAAATTTACTACTAAATGTTATGTATCTGTGTAGTATTTTTCTATAACTTAAATAAAATACAAACCTGGTTTTATTATCTTATACTTTTATCGATTTGATTTTCAGTTTGTGATGAGACATCTAGAATATCATCTGTCACACTTCAGAATATAAGAAATTTGTCAGCTGTCATATTGTCAATCTGTAGTGTCATCAGTATATTTGTCGGCTGTCATATTGTCAGTATATTTGTCATATTATTAGTATATTTGTTACCTGTTAACCAGGCATGGGGTCAAATACATTTGTATTTGAAAGTATTTAAATACCTTTTTCAGGTATTTGTATTTCAGCTTACTGTAAAGAAAGGTATTTGTATTTAAATACTTTCACAAAGTATTTGATTTTTCAAATACATTAAAATTATTTCATGTTTTGATCTGAATATTTTGTCACCAACATGATTTGTTTCAGGAAATAATATGATCACTGAATTGCGCACATACAACAATGAAGGAATTGTCTTCTCTCTGTGATCATAAGGATTAATGATATCTTTGATGTATTGACTTCTGATGGCTTCCTTGTCAATCAAAGGGAGATTATCCTCAATTATATGTAGTATAATTAGAAGGGATCAAAGGATAATGTGAAACATCTTGTGAATAAATCTAATAAACAGATCTAATCAACAAGGGAAAAACAATGAATTTTTTCTTTTCATATGAAAAGTATTTGTATTTAAATACATTTCACTGTGTTTGACCCCCACACCTGCTGTTAACATACTTGCGACATTTGACAGTGTTATGAAGATTGAATGTATAGAGTAGCTTGTGTTTTAATGACTGAGTGATGATTTAATCATTTTCATGTTATATAAATACCAGTTATAAAATAAATTTGTTATGATAAATCTCATGCAATATCAGCCTTATGATGTTTCATTAGATCAGATATTTGTCTGGTTTAAGTCATAAGACTGATTTTCTATTAATGATAGTTATGACAATCATGTACCTCTATATGTAATATCGGAGTCAGTGAGGATACATTATCATTGGGTATGATGTATCAATGGAGTAGCCCATAACTGACTGAATAAAAAATGACCGAATAACATTTTATATGGTAGTTGATGTTTATAAGATCAGATAAAATAATAGCCATTTCATGTGATGCTTGACTCTTGGATGTGTTTATATATTTAATAGAATTGTGTGTTAATTTGTGTTGTTGTAGTATGTAAACTAACTTTGTTTAGTTTTCTACTTGAATAACGGATGTTTTGTGTGTGGTACAAAATTAGACTGTGTCTACAGGTTACATTTTGTTTAGAATCTCATCCATTCTAGTCTAGAATATTGCCGAGTTGCTGCTAGGTAGTTTACATACAGTTAATTTACATATTAGTAGAGTAGATTTATACATGATATTTATGTGTGTATTTTCAGCGTGCAATATTTCTCTATCAACGGTCTGTATTGTGGCCAACATAATAGTGTTTGTCTAAGTCAGATATATTATGATCTCTTTTTATTGGTCACTGGCTTGTCTTGTTGGAATCATCTTTTACCCCCCCCATCAAATGTTTTTTAATCAGATTTCTATTTTAGAGATATTCTGACTTTTTCAATACGCTACACGTATTTCCTAGTACATCAGATCATAAAATCTAAAAGCTGATTGCATTTCTAGTCAGTAGTTATCTTGCATATTTCATGTCTGTTTTAACTGTGATGCACCGATGCTTAAATATAGTATAAATTGTTTCAAGTATGTAAGACCTACTTTATGGCATCACAACACATATAGAATCTGAACACGATATGTTAGGGTTAGGATTGTCTATGTTCTGTGATAAATCACAGGGATTGAGTTTGGTTGTTTCTAATATTTTTATCTTCATTTTATGTACGCATCATATATCTTGTTTATTTCTCCCTTTGTTGTTGTTTGTACATTAATAAACATAAACACATGAAATAAAACTTAAAATATGTCCGAATAATTTTAATGGAAATTTTTTTTTTACTGATTTAGTTTATAATTGGTTAATTCCCAGTGACTTATATGGGTATTTCAAGATGTGTCTGTAATAGTTACAATTTGGACAGTGTCTATTGTATTTTGAATGTAATGCATTTTTTTTACTTTGTGTTCAGAATGTGAACTTGTCAAAAGAAGTGTTGTTCACAAATGTTGTTGTTTTTGTTACTATAGAAGTTGTATTTTATAAACCATTGAGTGATATAAATGTTTAAGACAGTCATCTCGTCTTCAGTTCATCACAAACAATCATGTTTCCATGTCAGGCTGAATTTCAGATTTCTGTGTATTTAAAAAAACAATTGAACTATTTTATTCCTTTAACATTGAAGGCAAGTGATATAACCACTTTCAGTGTTATGGGAATTAATGGGTTGGTCACAGTATAAGACCGAACCAGAGTTATTACATTGGACAGTTCATAGAATAATTGGATAAACTCTGGATTTTATAAACAATTCATGCCACTTAGTCTGATCCTGATTAAGATGCAGCACCACGATCCTGGTCTGTTTTAAGAAAAGTAATTCATTGACTGTGTAACTTGGTACTGATAAAGATTATAGTTAAATTAGACACTAATTAATAAATCGACTAAAATTCACAAATTCAAGGGAAAGATAAAGTAGACTTTCATGATAAATCTCGATAAAGATCCGAGATTTAACCTAAATTTACTTCTAGAAATACACCAACAACAGGTAGGTGTCAACAGACTGATGAATTTCTTTTGAGGATTAATAAGAGATAACCGTTGTCTTGTAATCTAGCCAGGTGACTAAGCTACTTGTGTGTGATATCAGTTTGTCTATAATAGTTTAGGTCAAGTTCAGGTGTGTTTTGTGTAGTTCCCTTTGGGCAATAAATCAGTTATTTTCAAATAATCAGTTTCAAATTAAAATATGAAAATTTTATCTGCTCGGTTAATATGATAATTCAGAGAAGCATTAACAAGGAACCCAATTTCCTGCAAGTATAAATTGTATCCATTATGAACTGTCAGCCATGTTTGGTTGTGAACAGTTACTTGTAATGCCAGGTTTTAGTTTTAAATATGTCTCGTGCTTGTGTGTTCGTGAGATGTTTCTGTAATGATTCATCCGTTGTAAATATGGTCAAGGAGCAGCCAGTTGTGAATTGTTTTCTGCATACATTATTTGTTTAATTAATAGTTTAAATAGTTACTAGCTTAGAAAAAAACCCTATCTGGTACTATTTTAATATACTTGTAGCATTGATTTAAATTCAATCTGGGCAAGTGACGGTAAAAACGTTTTTACATATGGAAATAAATACGCTTCATTTTGTTATTTCAACACACACGTATATATGTGTGTGTTCCTTCAATGATATGTATGTCTGCGAGTATTCAAATATATATATATATATATATATATATATGTCTCACTGATTAAAGTAGAAAACAACAAAGTTTAGTTGGGTCTTACTAGCATAAAATCACAACCAGATATCATTTACATAATTGTTCATTAAGTGATGCTGTTTTGACAATAATAAACCTATTTTAATCCTCTCGGTTTTATTCATTGAGATAATTTCATTTAATAATACAGTAATTACAGTTTGGTTGGTATACAAATAGAAATATTTTCCATTAAATTTTTTGCACCAAAAATATTACTAATAAGTTAAATCTAGTAAAGTTCTAATAATGAAAGTGTGACGAGACAAATATTCAACACGAATCCCACTGAGGAGAGTAAAACGTGACGTGTTATAATTTTTTTTATTACACTTACTACAGTACAGGATTTTAAATACACTTCCTGGCAAAATAAACAAGCTGACTGCTAACAATTAATGACGTACTGAAAATAAATCAAGTATGTTCCACAGAAAAGCAACATGATGTATACGCACACACATACACGAGTCACTGATGAGTCCAGACTAAAATTGTGTTACTGTGTGTAAATCTGTCTTTTCAAGTGTTGGGAAAAATGTAAATCTGTAATGACGTTATCTCCACAGTATTCGACCTACCTGTGAGCTGATGATACAAACTAATTGGGATCATTCTATCAACACACATACTAAGTTACAGTAATACCCAGGCAAGTACACTGTGAGATGACAAACATATCATACAGCATGTGACTGAAATCAGGAAACTGTTAATGCTGGTCAATAAATGGTCAATTAACAAAAAAAAAGATGTGTCTTACACTCATCAATTGCTCATCTTAAAGCAGCCAACATTAAGTCAAATAAACTCTGTTATGGAACGAGGTGAATGTTTAGGTTGTATTGTTTTATGATCCCATTGGAACGCAATTACAGTGTTACTAAAACACTGTAGTAACACTGTATCCAATGACAGTCTTACTAAAACACTGTAGTAACACTGTATCCAATAACAGTGTTACTAAAACACTGTAGTAACACTGTATCCAATGAGTGTTACTAAAACACTGTAGTAACACTGTATCCAATGACAGTCTTACTAAAACAGTAGCATTGTATCCAATGACAGTTCTACTGCAGCAACATTATCAAATAACGTTATTACTAAAGATCACTGTAGTAACACTGTCATCCAATACAGTGTTACTAAAACACTAGTAACACTGTATCCAATGACAGTGTTACTAAAACACTGTAGTAACACTGTATCCAATGACAGTGTTACTAAAACACTAGTAACACTGTATCCAATAACAGTGTTACTAAAACACTGTAGTAACACTGTATCCAATAACAGTGTTACTAAAACACTAGTAACACTGTATCCAATGACAGTGTTACTAAAACACTGTAGTAACACTGTATCCAATAACAGTGTTACTAAAACACTTAGTAACACTGTATCCAATGACAGTGTTACTAAAACACTGTAGTAACACTGTATCCAATGAGTGTTACTAAAACACTGTAGTAACACTGTATCCAATGACAGTGTTACTAAAACACTGTAGTAACACTGTATCCAATGACTGTTACTAAAACACTAGTAACACTGTATCCAATGACAGTGTTACTAAAACACTAGTAACACTCTATCCAATGACAGTGTTACTGAAACACTGTAGTAACACTGTATCCAATGACAGTGTTAGTGTGATATTAACAAGCTATGTCTTTCGTGTTACACACAGCAAGCTGAATAATAAATAACCCGGTTATAATTCATTTATACATGTACTATGTGATCATCTGTTGAGGGAGTTTTGAGAGGGAGCATTGTTACACAATCTACACGGAGAGAACATTGAGGGTATTGCACAGTTCCGATCATTAGTTAGAATAAAGAGTTTTGTGGCACACGTCAACAGGTCGACACTAACGCTGATTTGAATAGCAGCACTCACCACTGATAAAAAACTATCTAGCACTAGATATACTTTAGTTGGTGAACACTGGCTTATGAAATGCACATTTCCTCAACACTTGAGTATTAGCTCTGTGAGCCAACACCAAGCACCATAGATTACATACAGTGGGAGAATATGGCTAGCTCACTGTTATATATCAATAGTGAACCGACTGTTGACTAGTAACTTCCTGATTAGTCTAGAACCATTGTTATTCATAACAAACACATGGCTTATACAGCTTTGTAAAAACAAAGAATAGAATTATATCTCATACAGTAGTGTGTGTGCATGCGTGCGTGTAGCGGGAAAAGCCAGTGTGTATGTGTGTGTGTTATAATCTCATTTAGAACCAAGCCCCCTATTTGTAAGCTGCAACATTGACAACATATCTTTTTTTTCCACATAAATAAACACATGCCCATGACAGTGTCAACAAAGATGGCTAAGACATGTACACACACAAAAATAGGCTCCCAATACTAGACAAGACATAACTATACTATTTCTATACCTGACTATCATCAGCATGTTACTGAAATGCAGATAACAATCTCATTGGTACACAAGTCTGTTACATGCTACATTTATGTGGGCATCAATCTCTTATCTAACAATACTCTCCTGGTACACCGATACTTTAGTGGCACATAAACAAATACATAATATACATTAGCTCCGGGACAAGTAAGCAGTGTTCTTATCCAATCAGAAGGCTGTAAACATGATCCTCAGCAGACCAGCAACTTAGATCTGTTGGTAGTGGTCAGCTGATCACAGAACGAAGCTCTCATTGGCTTAGCCAGAGATGGTAGTGTAGAAACAACTGCAGGATTAAGGCTAGAAGATGAAGACACATTAAGGTCATTCAGAGGTCATTCAAAGGTCATCAGGTTGTCTGGTGGCTGAAAATCAATAACAAATCAGATAGTTTAATAACCTTCATAACATACATTTTAATAATGAATTACATTTAATTAACAAACATAACAGTAACCAGGGTTGTTTTTATTTTAAATCACTGCAAAAATCTAGGTTTTTAATTATTTATTTAATGATTATTGTATTTATTTTTATTGATTAATTTAGAAACATGGGATTTATCAATTAACTTGCACTGCAAAAATAGGTATAGTTAAGATAAATTCTTACTTATACTAGATAATTAATTTTAAATATATTTATAATTGACCTGCAATTATATTTCGACACAGTGCAGTCTAACAAGTCGTACTGATCAGTGACAATTCCCCCAAATCTATGGTTGAGATGATCTTGGGATGATTGATGTTTTAGCCACTTTTGTGCACAAGGTAGGCTAAATGGGCCGAGCGACCTCCAAAGGTAATGAGACGAAGTGAAAGACGAAACAACCTTCAGATATGCCCACGCCGGGATTCGAACACGGGTGGTAGTGATCTGTGGTCTAACACGCTACCGCTAGACTATGGAGGCGCCCAGATGATCTTGGGAGATCAACACAATAGAAGGTGTCAAGTGAAGGCCGACTTCTTCAATGTGGTAAATTGGATTAATTTGGGGATGATCTGACACGTGAAGTCATATATTATTTATACATTTAGGGGCTTATTTAGTTAATGTTAGGCACCTTAGGCATGGTTTCTACATTATGTCTGGTACACTCAAAACTGGGAACAGACAAAGTAGGAAAACTTGTGTTCATATACAAATTGTTAAACCAACGTTCTTGAACTGATAAAGATCAATAAAATATAAAAAGGTCTTCATTAGTTTTGTGTTTAACTGTTGTTTAAAAAAAATGTATTTAAATTAAAAAAATCTTATTTAAATTAAACAAATCCTGAGAGTAACAGTCTGTTAGTAAAACTATAGTTTCCTCATAAACAACATGCTGGTATGTAACTTTTTATTTATTTATGGTTGACTAAATATATATAGTATTTCTTACATATTTTTAATGTAATAATGTGTTTTATTCATGTCAATTTATAGATTTTCATTTCTTAATTTTAAGATACTGATCCTGTGAGAGCTGTAGTATAAATTAGTCCGCAGTACCTTAATTATGACAATAAAGTTGGATCTGCTTACTCTCTATATTGTAATATAACCTGCATGTTATGAGCTAACTCATATCTCTCTCTCTCTCTCTCTATATATATATATATATATATATATATATAATCAGACAGTTGATAAATCTTATTTTTCATGTACAAATGTGTCTAGTTTTCAATACTCCTTCAACAGGACTGCTACATCATGTACATACCCACACACACACACACACACACATTATTACAATACTTCATTATTGATAACATTTATATGATACAATTACAGGATGTGTCTGCCCAAGTTCAGATCTGGCATAAAGTCTATTATGATTAAAGGGAGATATGTACAGCTATAAGGATGAATGTGAGACGATGGCTCACTATTGTCTGTATCAGAGATATCGGGAGGAATACACCGAGATCAAATAGCCTTTGTTTATATAAATACAAGTGTTAGGTGATTTATTATAGCATCATATCTTACTGGCATTGATAATAAACAAACTTCTCACTACTGTACTTCACTCAGAAACATGTATGACGTTCTAAGAAAACATCATTAACAAAGTATGATTTTTGCTGAACATTTTTAAATGTCTCCAAAAAGATAAATTTTTGGGCCATCTTTGCTTTCTTTATAAAATAAACCCTTTTAAAGATAACTACCTTTCTTGGCCAACTTTTTTGCATTTTTCCTGAATCAACAAACATTTAAAGTTAAACATTTATTCAATACAAGTAACTATATGATTACCTGAATCAACATAAAGTATTAAACGTTAAACATTATGTATCAACATACAGCATATATGATGGTAAACATTATGTGTCAACATACAGCATATATGACAGTAAACATTATGTGTCAACATACAGCATATATGATGGTAAACACTATGTGTCAATATAAAGTAGACATAATAGTTAGCACATATTATTTATAGATGTTCTATTAGCTATACCAATCTTTATGGGTATAACATTACCCGAGCTATAAATGTATCACTGTATTTTACCTGTTGATGGATCTGTTATTGTAAACACATCAGGATCATCTCCCTTTACCACCATCCAGCCAGTTATGGAAACCATTTTACATGGATCTTTTTTGAACTAGTAAATAATTGGTAGAAAACAAATAATAATAATAACAGTAATCATATTTTTATAAATAATACAATGACATAGATAACGTGCAGGAAGATTAACCTAATGTGATTTACATCTTCTAACACCAATAAATAAAAATTATTGTTGGTAAATCTGGCAGAAATAAAACAGTTGACCATTTTATTAGTTTAGCATCAGATGAACATCTCTTTTTGACTGTAGGCAGATAAACCTTTTAATATTTCATTATAAAAAAATCTTTTTTTTAAACATAAGAGTTTATAATTTAATAAATCAAAATTCCCTACTTTCGGCTGATCAGTTTACTGATATGAACCCATCGTAATTCAACAAAAATAAAAACCTACTCAGCATTCACAAATAAGATAATATTATTACTATATGACACAATAATTGTCACAATTCTGTTGTTGATTATCTCTATATAATGAATGTCAATGGATGACAACATAATTTGTCTAAATAACTAAAATCTTATTGTAGCTACAGCAAACTAGGGCAAGTAACTAATTAATAATTTCACTCTCTCACTCACTCACTCACTCACTCACTCACTCACTCACTCACTCACTCACTCACTCACTCACTCACTCACTCACTCACTCACTCACTCACTCACTCACTCACTCACTCACTCACTCACTCACTCACTCACACAAACACAATGTTTCTGTGTCTTGCTTACATTTTCTCTTGCAGTACCACGTACTAAAGACCTCGGAGCAAAATAGACAAGGCAAGTCTCCCATAATGCAACCCAATAACGACTCTGTGATGTCACCTGTTATGATTTTCATAAAAACAATACAATATAAACAAAAGTAACTATATTATCTGTTAGTGTGTAGGTGTGTGTTCAAGGCACACTGGCAACAAATCACTATCATTAGCAGAGGTTATTTATCTAATTACTATTATATCTAATGGAACCAGCGAAGCAGATTACAGGTCATGACCTTACCATTGGCTTCTTGCCACGTTTGAGGATGCTCTTCCGTCTCAAACAACCTTGACATTCATAGTGAGCCTGATAGAAGTCCTTTGTCAGGGAATCAAATTTCTGTGCTGGATTCGTTGTCCATTCTGACTCTATTCCAGAATCCTCTACAGCTTCACCTAGTAGACAGAACATATCAAAGATTATCTTTTTCAATGGATGTTAAACCAGATGTGATCAGTTCTATACACTTTGTTGATAATCATCTAAATATAATTATACTGATTCTACACAAGACAGGATTAACTGGAGACATTTCTGAAAAGTGGAAGATAAAAGACACTTTCCAAAGACATTTTGAAATTGGGGAGAAAATTTTGAAAAAAAGTTGATGGAAAAAGAGATGGATAATTGTAGAGGTAATTTTTTTTATAGATAAGTCAATGGCATCCAACTTTCTGAGATTTCTATATAAGACCCAACTCCATGATTATCCTTGAATTATAAACTAAAATTAACACAAATCTCATAGGACTCCGAGGTATTTTGGAATGCTTAGCTCTTTAAACGTGATGCTTGAAAACATTCAAGAACCCCTCCCCCCTCTTCTGTTGTTAATAGTTTATCGTTATCACGAGGGGAGCTAGAGTTTAATTGATAAATAAACTAACAACCAGTGACTGTTCTAGACCACAAACTACATTTTAGTTTTCATATCATATCACTACGAGCTATTTCTGATTTTGAAATGAGACCTTCCAAAAATTCAAATGAATCATAAACAATTGGAAGCCAACTAACCTGATCTCGGCAGTGAGTTATCACTAGAAGTACTTGGTGTCTGTTCCAGGACGCTGTCATCCAGAAGGTGGCGCTGCATCAGGTAAGGATTGATGTTTCGACTCGGAAATGTTGCCGACTTCTCAGAGTAATTAACGCTGGAACTAACAACAGGATATCACTGACATCAATAAATTGAAGTTAGTTTAAAGCCAAGTTAATGTATAGAATTTTGAATAGTTGAATAGAATATGCAATCATTGAAGGTAACAAAATTAACTATATGATGAAAGATCCTTTAGAATTTTATAAGCTGGTAAAAGTCATAACTTGTTATAATATATAAAAATTCGCATTTACATAATTTAAAGTTATGCTATAATAGAACAGGTGAGCAGTAGATAAACACGTTAAATACGCATTTAATTCATAGACATAACTGACATATTATTCACATTTTATCCTCCAGTGAGAGCCAAAAAAACAGTAATCAACACCAGTCTATTTGATTATAGAGACAGTTTAATGAAAACAATAAGACCTTTTGGGATGTCAACTGGTATGTGTTAGTCCTGTAATCTTATGAATTATTGATACATCAAGTTATTTTAGTCATCACTGACAGAAACAGATATGATATCATTTAGAAATCTAGTTAGTAGCATCCTCTGAAGCATCTAATATTTCACTTTCGGTCACAATATTTTCAGATATTTCAGTATTTTTTTCAGTGTTTTTGTTACCAGGGAGTTGGGTAGGACTGAGAAACATACTAGGAAATATTTACAGTTATCATAAAGGATGTGGTAAAGTCAAGCACCAGAATGTTTAAGTTTTCCTAAAATATTTATCAAGGTATAAACTTTAGAGATGACCAGGAAGCTTAAATATATAATAGATTTATCTCACCTATCAGACAAAAATGGGAGATATAGTATTTGATCAAACAGTTTATTAAAATGTAATATGTAATGGTTTCTACTTTTCTAAATCTATTCTTGAGTATTTCTACAGACATCAGCAGATGAAAACAAGTTTTCTTTGATCACCAATTATTGACAGCCTGATTTGCTGCTGTAATATGGCAGCAGACTGCCACAACATGTAGTATAAAATAAAGTCTTGGATATGATGACACTTGTAAATACGGACTTCGTCTTATGAAACATGTACTTTGTTTTTATAATTTCACGAAAATTTGTTAAATTAAACACAAGAGGAAAAATTTATATCTGACAAAATAACGACTATAATATGCAAACAAAAGTATCTCATGAATCAGCTAGGTACCTATTTGACAGACTTTTATTTTTCCGATGTTGTGGTGCAAAGAAAGTTTTTCCTGCTGTCTTGATACTTGGTGAGCAGTTGCTGAGCTTTTCTGATAATTTAGCTCTCGCCTTTGGGGTCATAGGCTCCATATCTTCTTGGGGTCCTGTAAGACAGGATCCGTGTTCCGGTGAACTACTTGGTGGCTCAATCTTTAATGACAACCTGAAATATGAATATAAAGTTGTCATTTGATATTAACATAAATATGATAATATGGCATAATATTTATGATATAAAATTTGGTTAAAGTAACTACTGTTAACCTTGTACAATAAAACCTGCCTTGGATCTCCATCTTGTCAGTATATAAGATTTATTTTTATTCTTTAAAATGACTGATTAATAAAAAAAGAGAGCCAGTTTTAATCATATTTATGATAGAATTTTCTCATAATAAGCTAAGCTTATTTACTTATAATTATCATCCTCTACAAATTTCTGTAGCTCCTCAATATAACGAACAGATCTCAGGTAATTCTGTACATGCTCCAAAACCTTCTTATCTGAAAACAGATAAAAATATGTAAATCAAATACCAGGTTAAATCTTGATTACAGTAGATGCTGTTAGTTAGGAGTATAAAGTTTAGTGTCACTGTCACAGATAGCCGACAGTGTATGAGACAGCCAGGTGACTGTCACAGATAGCTGACAGTGTATAAGACAGCCAGGGGACAGTCACAGATAGCTGTTAGTCTATGAGACAGCCAGCTGACAGTCACAGATAGCTGACAGTGTATGAGACAGCCAGGTGACAGTCACAGATAGCTGACAGTGTATAAGACAGCCAGGTGACAGTCACTGATAGCTGACAATGTATAAGACAGCCAGGTGACTGTCACAGATAGCTGATAGTCTATGAGACAGCCAGGTGACAGTCACAGAGAGCTGTTAGTCTATGAGACAGCCAGCTGACAGTCACAGATAGCTGACAGTGTATGAGACAGCCAGGTGACAGTCACAGATAGCTGTTAGTCTATGAGACAGCCAAAGGCGTTTGGAACCAGTCACAGATAGCTGACAGTGTATGAGACAGCCAGGTGACAGTCACAGATAGCTGACAGTGTATGAGACAGCCAGGTGACAGTCACAGATAGCTGACAGTGTATGAGACAGCCAGGTGACAGTCACAGATAGCTGACAGTCTATGAGACAGCCAGGTGACTGTCACAGATAGCTGATAGTCTATGAGACAGCCAGGTGACAGTCACAGAGAGCTGTTAGTCTATGAGACAGCCAGCTGACAGTCACAGATAGCTGACAGTGTATGAGACAGCCAGGTGACAGTCACAGATAGCTGACAGTGTATGAGACAGCCAGGTGACAGTCACAGATAGCTGACAGTGTATAAGACAGCCAGGTGACAGTCACTGATAGCTGACAATGTATAAGACAGCCAGGTGACTGTCACAGATAGCTGATAGTCTATGAGACAGCCAGGTGACAGTCACAGAGAGCTGTTAGTCTATGAGACAGCCAGCTGACAGTCACAGATAGCTGACAGTGTATGAGACAGCCAGGTGACAGTCACAGATAGCTGTTAGTCTATGAGACAGCCAGGTGACAGTCACAGATAGCTGACAGTGTATGAGACAGCCAGGTGACAGTCACAGATAGCTGACAGTGTATGAGACAGCCAGGTGACTGTCACAGATAGCTGATAGTCTATGAGACAGCCAGGTGACAGTCACAGAGAGCTGTTAGTCTATGAGACAGCCAGCTGACAGTCACAGATAGCTGATAGTCTATGAGACAGCCAGGTGACAGTCACAGATAGCTGACAGTGTTTGAGATGCTTTGTAAACTATGTATGTGATATATATATATATATATATATATATATATTACTGCCCACTAAATATGATGTATAATATACAAATGATAAACATTGTACATTATCTCAATAAAGGTGAATTCCACTGCCACATCTATCCTCACTCACTCACTCACTCACTCACTCACTCACTCACTCACTCACTCACTCACTCACTCACTCACTCACTCACTCACTCACTCACTCACTCACTCACTCACTCACTCACTCACTCACTCACTCACTCACTCATTCACTCACACACACACATCACTCACTCACTCACTTCACTCACTCACACACACACACACCAGAATTCTTATTCTAATCTGTCTACAAAAGCACTTCCAATTCTAAAATTAAAACTGTCTATAAATTCCATTTCCAAGCTTGTTTTGAAACATGGTCTTTTACAGATATCATGTATATTGTAGACATTATGTTACATACCATATGTTGACTGTTGGTAGTCAGCTATCATACGAAGTATGTTGTTCATCTGGCGACGTCGTGGCTCTGATTCCATACCACCAGAATATGGATGTGCCACGTCTATATAGATCAGATCTGATAGATATAATCCTGGTAATATATAAGATAACAGTAGATATTTATTATCATTTTAAAAGGTAAGAAAACAAATATACAGAAAGTAAATATTATATAAAATCTTTAGGTAATCATAAATATAAATTTATTGTTTTATAAACCATTATAGATCTATAAATCTAAACATTATGAAATTGTGTCAGAAAATATGGTCACCTCCCAGCACTTTATAAAAATTAAATTGTTTGATTTTTTCTGACCTTGAAGCACCTGAGATGTTGATGAGACAGAGACAGGTAATTTGATGATAAGTAATGTCTGCCTTTCTCCAATTATAGTTATACTCTCTTTGAAGCCCAAACATACCATTATTTTAAAATAATTAAATTTTGGCTGCTTGTATTAACTAAAAAATCACAGATATTATACATTCTTGCTTGATGTATAATATTTACACAGTACAACTGTGATAGTAGGATCTTAATTTATGTATCCACTATTTGCAAAATATCAGACATTAGATGATTTTAGATATTCCATCAACAGACTAACACTGTCATAGAAGAAACTGGCTTCTATTATAGATAATCTGCTTCTATATCTATCTATCTATCTATCTATCTATCTATATATATATATATATATATATATATATATATATATATATAATGTAAATGTCAATTTGTTTGACTATATTATACTATACCAACATACCAAGATATGGTATACAAGGAAGTTTAACTGCCTCCATATATTCTCGTAGATTCTTCCGGTTATCATTCTCTGAGAAAAGGTCAACCATCTTCTCATAAGATGACCTATCTTTGCGAGAAAGCATCTGGCGAGAGAAACATTGATAATGAAAGGTTTTTGTTGCTACTGTAAATTACGATATATATATATATATATATATATATATATATATATAAAAGGTTCAAGCCTAAATTTGATAAACTTCTTAAATGGGTCATCAATTAAGGCAAGTTATAGTTAAATGTCTATTTATTATCATTATCTCTACAATCCATCATGTTATTACATAATCCATCACGTTATTGCATAATCCATCATGTTATCACAAAAGCCATAATGTTATCACAAAAGACATCATGTTATTACAAAAGCCATCCTGTTATTATTAAAGTTATTATATTAAGATATTACTAGGAGAAAACAGAATAGAATTTGGACTAAACTAATTTTAAGTGTAAATTCATTAGGGAATATATGATACTCGGACGTTTTTTTACATCTTCACTTGTAATATGATCAACAGATAATACGTGACATAAACAAAGCCTTTAAATACAACATCATTCGTTAAAATTTGAATGTTATGAATGTTTTTGACATGTTATGTTTTTTGTGTTCTGTGCTTCTTTGTAGCCTATTAAAATTATATCACAACAATAAATCAGCAATTAGATAAATACATTTTACACACACACACACACATAATCACTACCAACAGAAGAGTGGAATAAAATAAAAAGAGGAGATGATAATAGATGAAGACACAGAAAGATGTCTGATATCATAAAGATAATCTTTATCAATTTGACTCATTAACTTTTAATTTAAAAAATATCAAAATTTACTCCTTATTTGATCAATTTAATGACATTATTTCCACATAAAGTGCTTACATATACTTTTATTCATGATGTTATTGTAAATACGTATTCCTAATGAAGTTAATAATAGACGCTTATCACGCACTGTTTACATGCAGAAAATATTTAATAATATGTTGTGGATCAGTACACAAGTAGAAACTGAATAGATAATTCTTTTCAATTGACAGTAAATAAAGCCCTGATGTTGTGTTATTTTAACATAAAAGTGAACTATTAAACAGAAAGGACTATATGACAACTCTACAACTCTCAAAGGATTGAGGATATTTTTACCATTGAAAAAATGAGAATGCTGTATTTAATATTTATTTATGTTAATTTTAGTTACCTGTCAGGATATAAAACTAACATATCACCATCACCACTCAACCAACACATCATCATCACCACTTAATCAGCACATCATCATCACCACTCAACCAACACATCATCATCACCACTCAACAAACACATCATCACCACTCAACAAACATATCATCATCACCACTCAACGAAAACATTATCATCATCACCACTCAACGAAAACATTATCATCACCACAACTCAACCAACACATCATCATCACCACTGAACCAACATACCCCTACCACCCAATTGTTAACTGTTGTTACTGTCTACGACATGTTACTTACAGCCCAAGTCTTTGACAACCTAAACACTGGAGCACTCTGTAGCGCTGATATGACAGCCATTAGAGAATGTAAGTTATTGAGGTCATAGAGACGCTGTAAGGATAATAAAAAAATATACATATAATAATAGCAGATACATGTTTAATAATCATAAAGTATCCATATCAAAGACAGAGTAAATAAAATAGTACTGACCCAGTTTTTATTTAGTTAATTATCAACATTTTTACTGACATTTTCAATCTAAATATCCCAAACATGAAATGATCTTATATAATTTTAATAACAAATGACATTTTTCACATGGAAGATAATTAGATGAAAATTTGGAATTAGCTTACCACAAATATGACCTATTTTCTAAATGAACAATAAAACCCATTAATATATAACATATACACGAACTATTATAAAATATATCATGATGATTAAAACAACTTTATGTATACATTATGTCTACCTGTAGTTTTTAATAGAATCACCTTAGTTACTATAAGTATACAACCTTCTAATATCTATATGATACAAACCTTTGCTATTTTTATAAAATGCGACATAATCTCCATCCTGGACTTTAATGTCTTTGCCAACAAAATCTCCTTCTGTACCCAAAAATTTACCTGAGTCAATAACAATAGGAAAGATTGATAGTGATCGGCATCTTCATACAAAATATCAAAATATCACAAATAAAGTTTTACGATAACTAATGTTCTATCACCATTATACTTACATGATTAAATCTGTGAGTAAATGCTACAACATTCGGGGCTTTGGTAAATTTATCTTTTGTTGTCCAAGAACAACTTGTTAATTCCTGATAAATAGACAATAAATATCACACACAATTGTTAACTTACTGTATTAGGATAATAAACTATACTGTATTGACTTGAAGCTGATAATGTATCTTCCCCTCCATAATTAAAAATATTTAAAGAATTTTTACTGTATCTTTAATGTTACACCCTCGTTAATCACATATAAAGAGGTAGTTTGAATCACGCATCCCCTCAATTTCATCAAGTTCAGTGAAATTACTAATCGCAGGTGGTCTTGCAGTAGTGTGTTGGACCACAGATCACTACCACCTGTGTTCGAATCTTGACGTGGGTATATCTGAAGGTTGTTTCATCTTTGACCTCACTTCATTACCTTTGGAGGTCGCTTGGCCCATTTAGCCTACCTTGTGCACAAAAGTGGTCATAAAACATCAATCATCATCATCAGCAGCATAGTGCTGCAGTATAAACCTCAGTTCTAATCCACAAACCAGCCTTCAGTAAAATGTTAAAGTGTTTGGCCACATTATAAAATCACACATTTATTAGCAGTTTCCCAAACGACTCCAATTGATGAACTATGCTGGTAATCTTAACACAATACATCAGCTGCAAACTCGATAATTATCATATCATAATAATAATGTATATTTAGCACCTTACTAGCAGGAGCCATTCAAAGACACTGTACACCTATTGATAATTTATAATATATTAACACGCCAAATAATATGTCTGTAAAAACATTAATTAATATTTTTTAGTGTTTTTAGAATGGATTTAAAATTTTCAAGAGACGACGCATTTCTAATCTCTGCCGGCAACCTATTCCACGAAGTGGGGACTGCAACACTAAATGCACAATCACCATATGACTTGAGCCGAGACATTGGCACCTGCAATAGTATCTGACTGGATGACCTGAGTTTTCGGGATGACTTTCTAATGGACACCAGTTCACACAGGTATTCTGGCACCATATCATTAATAGATTTATAAGTTATTAATAAAATCTTGAAATGGATATGGTGTCTAACAGGTAGCCAATGTAGTTTTTCAAGATATGATAATATTTTCTAGTATTTGTCACTATGTGAGTCAAGAATGCTTTTAAACAGTGGATGTTCTTAAGCTGGTAGTAGGCAGCTGGGCATACTGATGTGACATGTTCATACGTGTTAATACATTGGTCAAAAATAACTCCTAGATTTTTTTACTAAGCCATTAAGGGTAACCAAAGATGCACCCATCTGTAATGCTGGTGTCTTTATGTATTTAACACGATGTGGTAATGCCAAATATATAATATTTTTTTTAATATCATTTAGTCTTAGAAGATATCAAGTGAAAGAGATGACAAGACACTGATCCAGGTAGAGTCTGGAGCAGAGATGACTGACATCCCGGAGGGACTATGAAGTGAATGTTTCCCACTCTACAGTCAAGAGTTGCATCAAGAATGCTGGACTATATGCTAATAGTAAGAGGCTTCTATTAAACTTAGAGACACCAGGTTTTGTGGCTATAATTCTGTAACAAATATGGAAACTGGACAAAGAAGGACTGATCTATGTTAATCTTCAACATGTTCATCTGTGATGGTGTGATATATGTGTGTACAACACAGAGAACCATTGACTGATAGTCTTAACTATGAAGTTTGATAGAGATGGTATGATGATATCGAGTGCTCTGAGTGTGTCATAAGACTTTAATGGCACTGACTATATAGGCATCTTATGGGATTTTCTGGTATGATCTACTCACCTGTGTGGTTATGATGAATACAGACTGACAATGCCCTGTGTCACCAAATGTAGATCATGATGGAACAGAATAACAAAACACTGACAATCTCTCGGGTTGTGTGGAGAGAAATTTGAGGTACAACCTCCAGATTACCATTAGAGAGCTTCACCAACAGTTGATGACTATTTTAGTGATACCGGCAGGACAAGATCAGTTGTATTACATTGGTGCCTACCACAAATGAGGTCTATAATTTACTGCTTGTGACACATATGGTCTATAATTTACTGCTTCATCATGGGAAATTATCTGTGTAACCAGTTGTAATTATCTGTGTAACCAGTTGTAATTATTTGTCTAACCAGTTGTAATTAACTGTGTAACCAGTTGTAATTATCTGTCTAACCAGATGTAATCAATACTTACATCAGGTTGTATAGCCTTGAACACAGGTAGATCTAATAATGTGATCTGACTCTGAAATATACGACATGTTCACCATTAATATACAATATGTTGACTAGTAATATACAAAATGCTAATAATTAATATACTTCACACTGATCATTAATATACAACATGTTGACCAATAATATACAACATATTGGCCATTAATATAAAACATGTTAACCATTGATATATAATTTGCTGATAATTTATTTGACAACATCCTGACCATTAATTTGGCAACATGTTAACTATTAATATACAAAATGTTGTCCATTAATATACAATATGTTGACCATTAGCATACAATATGTTAAATTAGTGATTATTGTATGATAACAAACTATTAACATGACAAGCGATTACATTACTTTATCATAATACACCACCATCACCACTGTAAGGATGTGCTATATACTAGTACACATATGTTGACTGTGTGTATCTATATAGATCTGCTATATACCAGTACATATATGTTGACCACATATATATATATATATATATATATATATATATGTGTGTGTGTGTGTGTATGTGTGTATTATATACTAGTACATGTATGTTGACAGTGTGTATCTATATATGGATGAATTATATATTAGTAGTAATAGTAGATATATGATGACATTGTGTATCTATATATATGTAATATACACTAGTACATCATACATGTATGTTGACAGTCATGGGCTGAGCCAACTATAACAAACATTATAACAACAATGACCACTACTACAACAATTACTAATATTAGTAGTAGTAATATCAGCTATAATATCTCTAGACAAATCAGACTTAATAAGATAAAACTGTTAACTACTGGTAATTAATTATAATAACAGGATTATCCACTTACAGCGAAGTCTTCTGGTGACACACGGAGGACATCAAACACCACAGCATCATAACTCTTCATATATGGCAGACTGTGGCGCCTCTCTAGTGATTCCTGACTGCTCCAGCCATCCTGACATGTATTATTGGGGATTTTGTTAAGCCAACTATCAATGTATCATATGACATTACTATTTCACACACAGACATGCACTCAGTCACACACACACACACACACACACCATTAAAAATTACTGGTTTGATTATTTTTTAGAGATTTAATTAATGAGAAAGAGAGAGATTATGGGCTACACCACAAGGAAATATATAATATTAAAAAAGTATTATGTAAACATTTAAAACAGCAAGTTGGGTTAAGTTGTATCAGCTTCCATGACAGACAGACAGACGGACGGACGGACGGACGGACGGACGGACGGACGGACGGACGGACGGACGGACGGAC
Organism: Paralvinella palmiformis; assembly: GCA_025642065.1. Taxonomy (NCBI): domain Eukaryota; kingdom Metazoa; phylum Annelida; class Polychaeta; order Terebellida; family Alvinellidae; genus Paralvinella; species Paralvinella palmiformis. Next base: position 737,395 of record JAODUP010000204.1, read on the forward strand.
GGACGGACGGACGGACGGACGGACAGACAGACAGACAGACAGACAGACAGACGGACGGACGGACAGACGGACAAACAGTAGAAGCTGGTTACTGATGGTACTCATCAATACTTTAAATTAGTCATTTTAATCATGATCTAAGTATTGACATCTGTACAGAAGGGTTTGTTGTGGTTCAGTGAGAGTGGCTGATTAGAATGTGTAAGTGTTTTGGTTCGAATCCACTAACTGCCTAATTGTATATCATCATTCTAACTGAGCCAAAAGTAATAACTATAATTGAGAGTTATTGTTGATATTAATCATATATTGTATGGGGAGGGAGGGGGGTGATATGAAGACCTTTAACTGGCTAATCTAGAGTCATACTATCAGATTGTAATCAGATATTAAGTTTGGTTTAGCTGAGAAATGTTAGTGAAAAATAAAAATAAATTAATAATCCACACAATAGGACACTATTATTATTATTACTGAGAATAATGAGAAGGGATGATTCTATCATCACTGATAAGTTGTCATATGTTGAGATAAGATGATGCTCATCTTTAATGCTAGTTATCATCAGCAATCAACTTTTAATTACATAAACAATTAGGATATACATACACAAAAGGAGGATCTTCACTTTTTTTACCTTTAAACATTTTGTTTACATTATTTACTGGAACCAAAATCTTTTGCACAGAATTTGAATTTTTCAAATGTGCGTAGAATAACTTGAACTTGAACAATGCCGAGATAACAACACACACCATTAACAGTATTGATTTAGATAATTTATAATTCACACCTGACAATATATTTACTTTCTCCTCTAGTCCCACATCTTAAAAGAGCAATTATTATAATATTATATGTTTATCTACAGAATAACTATAATAAAGTATGGAATGATGGCTTTGTATCCATGTTCATTAAAATCAACAACCATATTAAGTTTGATGTAGTTTATTTTATTATTATTATTATTATTGTAGACCATAAGTAATCTAATCAACAATAAAAAGTTGTTTACATTTCACTAGTCCCTGAATATTATTGTTTATATTAGAAGTTTGTTTATGTTACATTGTCATGGAGATAACTATAACAATATTTTCCTATTTACTGTATAACAGTGTCTATATGAATGTATGCACACACACACACACACACACACACACACGGTGTATCATGTTAGATAATATATATTATTAGTATTACAATAATGTTGTCACAACAATTGACTAAATATTTCCGTATAAGACTGATGATACTGTTATAGCAGCAACAATTTTACACTAAACTCCGTAAGCTGGTAACTATTTACTGACATACATTAGATAGCACACACACACACACACACATACACCCATCTTGTCAATACTAATATTTACCATTTATTTACCAAGCTTACTGTCTAAAGACAAGCTATAACTGGAAAACCCGAGGTGGAAATCCCAGATCAACCAGCCAGCTTGTAAATACTCCTAACCCAAAAGACACTAATAATTAAATTATCAACTAACCTGGCCTTGACTTGATGATGACTGTTTGTCATATTCCACTGATGCCTCCATGACGTCTTCGGCTGCACCTTCGTTGATCATTGTTCCCTTCTCTGTGTACGTTACACCCAGATAATGTGGGTTTATCCTGACACAGTTACTCATCTAAATTGATATCACTTCCCGGATGTGGAGAGCTGCCATCGACCTATTTATGTTGTCATGGTTACCGGGAACATTGCCAGAGTGATCTCACTCACCTGGAACACTAGAAAATAAATAAAGGTATGTCTAAAATAGTTATAACTTTAAAAGCTCTCATCAAGGAATGAAGAATGTAGTCCAATGTTGTTAATCTTATATGTTTTTTTAGATTTGTATCCTGTTATAAGAAGGTTGTAGCAGTGTGTTCCATGAAATGATGACACATATTTCCTTATAACACTTATTGCCATATATAGTACGTGTTTCCTTACGACACATATTTATCATGGCCCTCTACTTATAACACTTTTTATATGATGTGACAAACAAGTCATGCTGTAGAAATGATTACACATTCCACATACAGTAGTGTCTGCATTAGGACACCATCCCCGACAATACATCAGATGGTCCATAAACAAATGTGGTTTTCTAGGATGGGTATCACGTCACATGGTCAAAGTCAGCTAACAAATAATCACAATCATAAAGCTTTACTGATTATATTATAATTACTATAAATGGTGTTTAAATTCCTATTTGTACGTGACATTATTCATGTTGATAAAATAGACCAGTCGTAGGACAAACACAACAATGCCACATTTCCTCGTCTCTGATAATCAACATTTAATAATATTATCTCCATAACAATGCCATCAAAGATAATTTTATACTAGACAACCCATCCCACACAAACTCAGAAACTAATCTCCAAACATATCTCACTGTCTTAAACCTATATTTGGAGATGAATAAATATGACCATTCAGCACAATCGTAACAAACTGTCAATCACAACAATCTCTCCTGGTGTATGTTTTAACATTTTGTTTTGGGATATGATAATAGAAACTGATGAGATAGATAGATAAAGAGATAGGTAGAGGCCATTTTAGTTATATTATACAGATAATGTTAGATGGAGGAAATACAAAACATTTTATCTTAACTAAAAACACATTTGTTCTCGAGCCATTTTGGTGTTTAATTAATTTTTTTCTTAGTCAGTTTTATATATCCCAATTTAGCTTTATACATATATTGTTATGAAATAATCGTATTATATTTGTTATATCTTAATATATATATATATATATATCCCAATTTAGCTTTATACATATATTGTTATGAAATAATCATATTATATTTGTTATATCTTATATATCTTTTTCTCATAAGTTTATGTACAGTACTTTTGAACAGGCTTTAAGTATGAAAAGAGCGCTTTATAAATTTGGTATAATAATAATAATCTATTATCATCATCAGTAACTGTCAAAATTATATCAAAGCAGAGCTGATCTCAATATAAATATCCGTTTATTTACAGAGTCATAAAAATCATGTCATATTAGAGTTTTTATTAAATATTGTTACCAGTAGAAGTCTTACAAAGGAGATCTATAATAAAACTTCTAGCATCAAACTATCATATAGCGGAAAGTTTAAACTTTAAAAAATGCTAATATTGAATAAAGTGTTAAACTGTCTATATTACATACTACTAACTGACATAAGCTGATGATGATGATAATGATGATGATGTTGTTAACTGAACATCAAATAAATGATAGAGATGATGATCTCATAAAGTAAGGTCAAGTACTATTGTCTGATGGATAAATACAGGGTGGCCTATAAGTCATTTAAATTAGTTTTAGTTGTTAAAACAACATATGGGCCACCCTGTAAATAAAGAACAATGCAGCAGAAAAACAATATCAACAAGCTATAGATAAACCTCTTAGTAGTATTTATGTCACTTCACTACAGTCATTTTCTCTCTAATACAGAGATAGAGGGCTCTCCACTAGATCACAGTCCATTCATTGTTATAGACCATATCAGTGGACATTTGTAATAAGTTAATAATTGAACATCCAGCCATGATAGGACACAAACAATCACATTGAACATCAATATACGATTAAAGATGATTTGTGTGGTTTAGTTTTGTCAGTTGTGTGTGAGTGTGTGCGTACGGACGTTTAGCAATTGTTAAAAATACTCATAATATAATCTTATTACATATATGGTGATTACAACATCTGGATGATTTATTAAGGTATTAATTTACACTATACTGTTAATAACAATGATATAGAAGCGCCATCTATAGATCATGAAGTACAATAGTTCAAGATATCAATTATAATCTAAACTGATATAGAACATCCTCAGATACCAATAACAGGAATATAATTATTAATAAGTACTTCTGTAATCATAAATAAAACCTAACAGTTATACATACCATATACTGTGTTGATATTTGACCTGACAATTAAACTAAACTCCCTCTCTCTCTCTCTCTCTCTCTCTCTCTATATATATATATATATATATATGAAGCTGTCCTTGAACCATCTCATCCTCAACAATATTTCACCTGTCCATCTTGACTGAAGTTAGCTACTTTTCAATCAACTTGTAATAATAATAGTTCTATAGAGTAGTTAAATTATGAGGGAATGCCAAAACTAGAGAAATTCTGGAACTAAAACCTCAGAGAGAAATGACATCATCTGACACATCATCTGGATTATTTATAGCAAACTTCTATAAGATTACCAAATAATCTTCCATATTGTTAATGGTCAACTCATGATTCACTACTTATCTTTCACCAGTAGGTTGGGGCGATTACATTTGGACCAAGGTATTTGATTACTAATAATGGAGGATACTATGATTGTGGTGATTACATCCAATCGATTTAATGTAATCAGTTGTGATTACATTGTAATCATGATTACAATGTATATCACACAAACAAGAATGTGATTCTTCATCAACAGTCACTCAGTTACATGTACAATACTGCTAATTAAACCACCAAAATGTTGATTTCAAAAGGACGTTAAAGATCTAATATTCCATTTAAATACATTATCGTACATGTAAACAGAATTGGAATTGTTTGAATATTTGGGAAACATATATTTAGTAACGAAATGCATCATGTGTGGCGTGTCTATAGCCAGGAAAGGTCTATATAATATATAGGATAATTAGAATACAGTCAAACCTTCAACTCGGACGACCTCTGTAATTTGACCACCTCTGTAAATGAACCACTTTCACAGTCTTATATTATTGCTATGCTTTAACATTGTATTTGTTCTTATATAACTGGACCGCTTCCCAACTCCGTACACTGACCTTTGATCTCAGTCTAATGTCCTCGTTTATTATCCAGTATGTCAACCTGGGGCCAAGATGTAGCCTTGTTTATGTTCACTAACAGATGCGTTAGTTTAATTGGCTGTTTGTCAGCAGTCTGTTGGCCAATCAGGGTCATTTGGAGCTGTAGTTAAAACGATAGTGTCACAAAGAAGCCATGCACGATTGCTGGCTGTGTAACTAGCTTGGGATTAACTGTGTTAAAACAACACGAATTAATCTGAAATGCCTGTTTATATGACTTATAATAGCGGCAACATCTGAAGCAGTGTTTCAACACATTTTCCTTTCATGTTCATAGAACCAATAAACTGACAAATTATCACGTGTATAAATATGACAGCAGTTCATCAATTCGTAAATCAGTTCTATTGTTATCTTTTGCCTTACATATGAAACCATATCTATGGCATGATATAACATTGGAAATAATCAAACACCTTGTGTAATCGTGAAAGTAATCGCTGATTACAATAACATTTACAATGTAGGCGATTACAATTATAATTACATTGCATCTGGAAATGGCGATTACGTTTACTTGAGATTACGTAATCGATTACATATGATTGATTACCTGACCAGTAGTAGATACATAACTTGAGTGGGTGATACATCAGCACAAAAGCGTTATCAACAAATACTTAGTGTGCCAATTGTGAACCCAGAAGCCACATCATGATACCTAAATCAACAACCTCTCCAACAATGGACTGATATGTATCAGAACAAAAGATCCATCTTTAATTCACAATTTTCAACACACAAAAGTTATTCCTTACATTTACAAACAAAACAAGGTAGTTATTCTGTTTTAAACAGCAAGTCTTGTAGAGTCTACAGTCATTTAGTATAACTCAACAGTGTTGTAAATGGGTCTATTTTGGGGGAAGAATTGCACTAAAAACAGATCATAAGTTTAGTATTTATGTAAATATGTGTAGCTTGGAAAGAGATTTATAATTGTTGTAAATTTTAGCTGCCTTTAATTTTTATATAAATTAAAATGTTTACTATAAGAAGCCTTCATATCTAGAATATATTATATTATTATTTGAGTCAATGTTATGTTTATGATGTGAGGGTATACCAGTTGGGGCAATATATATATATATATATATATATATATATATGAAACTAAATTGTTTTAATTAAAAACCACATTTAATTAATTATAAAATTGTTATATCAATGATACTGATCTATATATCTGGAGCTGGATCAAAAGTACCCATTGAGGTTCATTAATACACCGTTGAGGTTCATAAATCCATCATTGAGGTTCTAATATGAGTTAGTTCTTAAGAGGGCTGTGTCTGTGTTAGCCAAAAGAATTCCATTTTTGGAATCAGACTCGTCATCCTAGATAAAAAATAATGTTATTTAAAAGATTTGTTTACTTAGGTCAAATCACAGTTACAGAGAGCTCTCATACTTCCTTCCAGTTTGGGATCAATAATTCTTCCTGTGATCATTGTTTAAAATCGACCACAGTAATTAGAATGACACATTATTCAGGAAAAAACTGAAAAATATTTTTAGTCTGAAGCTTAATCACAATCTAATAAGACTAGCTCGTACTTGACAATTAAAAATAACCCACATGATATCATTTTACCATAAATAGTTTGTCATATGCCAGTAATAGACCAAAAAGATACAAATATTTCTATGTTGTGGCGATTCAGTGGTGAATGAGTTCAGGGAATATAGTGTTCTCCAGACCAATGGGTCCTGTTGTAAAATGTCATCGGTAGAAAACGACCACAGAAGTTTAACAAATTGTCACATCAACACCTTCATTATTTATAAAGAGTTTGTCTGCACTGGTGGAGCATTTCATGGTAGAAATGTTTTTTAACAGTAATATTTAATATATTACCTGTTATGGTAGTCTATTGACCATAGCTGCTTAACAAAGTCCAAAATGTGGAGCATTGGATAAGTACAAAGATAGTGACTGACAATGCCAATTGAAGGAGATCCTTCTAGCGGAAGGATGGGTAAACTATTAAAAGGGAATTGTGTATTATATTATAGATGAACCTCAGTCTAAGAGAGTACAGGTGTTATTATTAACTGCTATCAACATATTAACAAATAATTGGTTGCATTATATGTAACTAATATACAAACCATCTTGCAATATTTAATCCAAGATACATTTATTTTTTATTGCAAAAATCGAGATTATAAAATTTAGGTCACAAAAAGATTGTAACGGTAAACGACAAAAATTATACAAGACCAGAATCTACCCGAACTGGATTAGATGTCATCTGGATCAGATGTCATCACAATCAACCTGAACTGGCTGAGATGTCATTACAATCAACCTGAACTGGCTGAGATGTCATTACAATCAACCTGAACTGGCTGAGATGTCATCACAATCTACCTGAACCAAATCAGATGTAATCACAATCAACCTGAACTGGCTCAGATCTCATCACAATCAACCTGAACTGGCTCAGATCTCATCACAATCTACCTGAACCAAATCAGATGTAATCACAATCAACCTGAACTGGCTCAGATCTCATCACAATCTACCTGAACCAAATCAGATGTAATCACAATCAACCTGAACTGGCTCAGATCTCATCACAATCAACCTGAACTGGCTCAGATCTCATCACAATCTACCTGAACCAAATCAGATGTAATCACAATCTACCTGAACTGGCTGAGATGTCATCACACTCTACCTGAACCAAATCAGATGTAATCACAATCAACCTGAACTGGCTCAGATCTCATCACAATCAACCTGAACTGGCTCAGATGTCATCACAATCAACCTGAACTGGCTCAGATCTCATCACAATCTACCTGAACCAAATCAGATGTAATCACAATCAACCTGAACTGGCTGAGATCTCATCACAATCAACCTGAACTGGCTCAGATCTCATCACAATCTACCTGAACCAAATCAGATGTAATCACAATCTACCTGAACTGGCTGAGATGTCATCACACTATACCTGAACCAAATCAGATGTAATCACAATCAACCTGAACTGGCTCAGATCTCATCACAATCAACCTGAACTGGCTCAGATCTCATCACAATCAACCTGAACTGGCTCAGATCTCATCACAATCTACCTGAACCAAATCAGATGTAATCACAATCAACCTGAACTGGCTGAGATCTCATCACAATCAACCTGAACTGGCTGAGATCTCATCACAATCTACCTGAACCAAATCAGATGTAATCACAATCAACCTGAACTGGCTGAGATGTCATCACAATCAAGCTGAACTAGCTGATATGTCATCACAATCAACCTCAACTGGGTGAGATGTCATCACAATCAACCTGAACTAGCTGAGATCTCATCACAATCTACCTGAACCAAATCAGATGTAATCACAATCAACCTGAACTGGCTGAGATGTCATCACAATCAAGCTGAACTAGCTGATATGTCATCACAATCAACCTCAACTGGGTGAGATGTCATCACATTCAACCTGAACTAGCTGAGATGTCATCACAATCAACCTGAACTGGCTGAGATGTCATCACAATCAACCTGAACTGGCTGAGATGTCTCTCCTTTTTACTGATACCCGTTCTTCACCCTCTCTCATTATATCATCAAAATAACATTACCTTTTCTGCTAAAGACAAGTGACAATATTACACAATGAGATATCCCGATCTGTAACTTAGCTACACATATATTACTATCAATATAACAATATTACATCATCAGTAATCCAAGAGTTAGCTAAAAGTACAACAATTATAGACGTCTATAATAAAGCTAGAAGTGTCTGACCTATATATTATAATGTTATAGTATACAGAGCTTGTGATGACAGTGATAATAGCTTGTGTGCACTCTATTGATAGCTCAGTGTTAATAATAGTATGTTTGATGGTGAGCTACCGTACACATTGTACTGATAAACAAGATCGCTCTGTGTGTGTGTGTGTGTGTGGTAGTAGACTAGGCACACCCTTAAATTAGTTAACTGACTGTAATCTGCTGTATGGATTACAAAATGTAATCATTCAATACTCAAACAATCACGTAATCAAACTTGAAACCTACACAGAATATTACTATATACCTCTTCTTCAACCTCAACCACAATAATAGAGAAATGACTTCATCTTGATCCAGGTACATGAGGTAATCTACATGCCTTCAGTGATCCATAACAAGACGCAGCAAAAAAAAACACACCTCAAAATTGTAATCATACACACACACACACGCAGAACATAAATAATACATGAGTAATCCTCAATTAATGACCTCATGATCAGATGTTAGCCTTTCTCCTCATTACAGTCTAGCTCAGCGATGTTGATGGATTCAATATCAATCCCGGAGGTGACATGTTTTCCTAATAACCCTATCCAGTAGAGATATTGCCGGATGGTGTATTCTGGATGGTGTGTCTGGATAACTGATGACCTGGGTGAGGAAATTAAATGCGACAAATGTGTAACGGTTAAGTGAGCCAGAGTGTTTGTGAATGGAAATGTGTTACCAGAAGCTGACCAGTGACACAACGAAGAGGAATTTATCAATAAATCCAGACCACATCTTGTGGAGAATAACTCCAACGTGTTACTTTACTGAGTAACTTCACTTCTGTGTCTAAGGATATTGATGACACGACAGAGAGTTTATATAAGTATAATGGATATTAAATGGATGGTTGTTTGGGCCTCTCAAAATATGTGTATAATATTTAGGTATATAGAGATAATGGAATGTCATTGGCCAGATGAAGGCTTATTCACCTCCATATAATGTACCATGAATAAAGATTAGGTGCTGATAACACACACACCATTGTGGATAATGTTGTTGTATAATTTATGCAGAACGTTTTAATCAAATAACATCTGTGTCTAGGTAACAGTCAGAGAAATCTACATTAAACTACCACAACTAGTCAAGCTACTATCACATAATACAACAGTAAAATATCCCAATACTATTATGATATAATATCAATATAATTACTGATCCGAATGAACCGGATCTATAAAAAAACAATAAACAATGACATGCACCTAAAGACCCAAACAAAGTCTTTATCATCATCTATACTGTCATGTGGTCAGCCTATAGCTAACCATACCCCCCCCCTCCATCCTTGTCTTATACCATATAAAAACAAACACCAGTTTTACCGTTGATTCTCATTGAGTTAGGATACTTTTCAGTTGGTTGTAATACTGATATACTATATCATGTAGCCAGTATATATATGATGTTTAGATTATTCATGTTTCACTTTAATATTTGTTATTTATTTATAATACAACGTCCTGTTGTGAACCTGTTGTCAGTTTTGTTTACACTCTCCCAGCACAGAGAAACAGTAATATTCTCTCTCTCTCTCTATATATATATATATATATATATATGTAACCATTAACTGTCACCAGACTCTACTAAACTATTGTTGAGTGTACTATGGCAATCATATAAAGAATGAAATATAGTGTTGCCACCTGGACACATACCTGTACTTTTTGGAAACAGAACATTGATAAAAGGTTTGAGGTGATGACAAAAATTTAATATGATTTCATTTGTTGTTATAATTAATCGACATAATGTCACTTTAAAGCTCATACACAATACTATATTATTATTATCTTATTTAATAACTAAAACTTATTACTGAATGTTCTCTGTAATAATGTTCCAATAATTTGTGGGAAATCAACTTATTTTGGTGTCAGACAAGAAGAGTAGAACAAGGAATATTTAGTCATAATAATGATATATATATATATATATATATATATATATATCTGAACAAAACATATTTTATATTATGATTTATACCAGTTAAGTTATTTAGCCTCTGTACTGGCAACTATCAAACACAGGTGAGTCAGATTAGAAACCTACAACTTGAAGGTTTCCAGTGTTGCACTCATCAGAATGCCACATTACATAATACTAAATGAATTAGTAAGCAAGTTTATTTTGATAATTGTACATAATTTAGTGATAAACAAGTACCAGTTATTTTAATCATAATAAGCAATACAGTTTCATATTGACAGTGGAGTATATATTACTGTCACTGGTCAAATCTTTAATTTATAAAAATATACAACTTATGTATTAACTGTATTTGACTTGCTAATGTGTGAGCATTCATCAAATGATACAGAGAAGATATTTATATATGTAAACATTTATATTAGTAAAAGATTTTAAAATGTGGTCCCAAAATGGATTACTGGACAACATACATTCTCTTCTTTTAGGGGGGGACATGTTAGCCTATTTCCAACTTTCAAATTGTTTCTGTTTGATAAATGGCTCTTGAAAACATTTCAGTAATTAGTGGTCTTCATATAACAAAGAATAAAATTTTCATCCTATTGTACTAAGAATGTTTGTATCAAAGGTTTTATTTAGACCTAAGATTACATTTAAACTTAAAGGTAATTATTTTCTATAAAAGAGGTTATAACGCAGATGGTTGAATTCTCACGGTAAACCCAGGCAACTTCCACCCACATCCAAACATAGTTAAAACTATTAACATATATAAATATATGGGAAAGTTTAAACAAGGATAATTTATTTTTCAATTATACCATACAAATACTAAACAATCTGTTCTTTCTTATATTATCTGCACAATATTAACATATCAATTGATATATAATATCATGTCAGTACCTAAATCTCTATATTGTTGTTATGTTAAGTGTTATTATAAATTGCTATAACACAGAAACGGAAGGTTTTATCACGTAGTTGGTACCTTCAATTTAACAGTACCCGAGACCTTCATTAGCATTAGACAACTTTTAAAACAAATGCAACATTAACCAGTAGGCTATACATGACACATTCTGTGTTTCTTCGTGGAATGGGACATTGACATGTATAGAGTTGGCCAAGTCTGACTGTTATTGTAAAACTTGTGATTAGATCTTGTGTATGAGAGTTAATAATGCCTCTTTATTGGACTGTTGTTATAAAATATTACATAGTGATTAAGTGTTTATTTAACAATTAATAATATCACCCATCACATCACATTGTCATACGATACCTCTATCATCCAATCCTAGTAACAATGGCTAACTGTATGTCTATTAACTTGTAAATCTAATTGTTTATCTCCCGGTCAGATAGTTTACTGCTAATTATCTGCGTCTACATCAATAAAATTGACGTCTATTGTCAACGTGTATGTCACTTCATTTCTGTCAAATCACTGAGATTGTGACTTATTTCTCTCAGATCACTTGGTTTGTGACTTCATTTCAAAGTGCATAAAACTTTAAAGCAGTCCAATCCAGTTCTTTTACAACATTTCAAGATGGAAAAAAAGCAGTTCAAACAGGCTGTTTCTGATGAACCGTAAGCTCTATCCGTCATACAAAGGTGTCAATCTAACCAGAAAACAATTAGATACTGTCAATGAATGGATCGCATCACAAGATCCAATGATATACAATATATATAACTGATATTAAATACGATTTTAGTTCCAATCTTAAAACTTTATACACTGTTTACATCTGAAACAGTTATTTATGAAGTAATGTAAAAACCTAATTCTGAATAACTGAACGAAGTTCAAATCAAGAATGCCAGCATCAGAACGATAAATGGATGTCACATTATCAACAACAAATGAATATCTCTATTTAGGACTTTATATAATCAGGAACTGATCTATGATTGGTGATGAGCATGACTCACGTTGATCCCGGCCCACTTATTTGGTTGTTAGTGGTATTCCTATGTTTTGTTATGTATAATTAAATGGCCGGCCTAATTAAATATATGTGTGTTTGTGTACAAAAATTAAATGTTACTTGAATGTCTACTTCCCTTTACGCTTTCTAATTATCACGTCTATGTCGGCCCTAGCATTGTTTGATCGAGTAGACTGTGGTTGCTGGGTGTGTTTGAGTTGTGTCTGTAAACAACGTTGGTGCAGGAAGTCGTAGTCATTTCAGTCAATACAATAAAACATTGGAATATATGTCGTACAGTCGGACCGTATTCGATCTTCAGCTTCTGGGCAGAATATGAGAACAGTGACCGCTCTACCCACCAGCTCCTCCGAGCATGTGCCCTTATATATGGACCACGAGTGTAGGCATTACGTGGGTGACCTGTTACTCAGTACTGTTATTCAAAATAAACTTGATATTTATATTATTCCAATAGACTATAGGCCACTGTATGCCCTATGAATATATAACTCTCTCTCTCTATATATATAATTATACGTATAATTATATAAAAATATATATATATAGTAATCAACATGGGCTGAGATCGATGACATACAAACACGCATCTACAAATAACACTTTAATGTAATATGATAATGGGCCAAAATCAACATATATTTATGATACCCACGTCGATCTCAGTTATTTAGCTTTGGTACTGATCACATCTGGAACATAAGTAAGTCTGGAAAGTAAGTCTCACACAAACAGTTACGAACTGGATTTGAACAGACAGCCTGAAGTTGTCTATATTGTGAAGTAACACACAGTCATCACCACCAAGAATGCCAGAAATACAGCCCATGGTATAATATTGTAAATATAACATAGTAATACTAATAAGATGGAGTGACAGACTGGGTTTTAATTACACAAAGTGTCATCTTAGCTCTAAGTGATGACCTCTCAATTAATTAACCTCAAGCTCTATCCCTCATACAAAGGTGTCAATATATATAACTTACCTTTTATGACTTTTCCTGTAAACATGTTTTAAAAAATTCAACTTGTGTATTATCTTTAACAATATGACGTCATCAATTGACCGTTCAGCTGATGACCAATAATAGATATTAATCACTCATCAATGTCATATTGGGGGCTGTATGATACCAAGCAGTTCTATCTCGGTACCTGTTACCCTTGAGACATATAATTGATGGATGTCTGCCAAGCAAAACAAATCCAATAAACACAGATATGATCCGAAATGTTTGCAACACGATGTTCAAATGACTGTGTGACATGTGTCATTAAAATGTCCTGTGACGCCAAGAACGTTGTACACAAAATGGTATTGTAATTATATGATACATACTTCAAGGTGTAAAATAAATAGCACCCACAATAACTAGTGAAGATCATTAACAGGACAGATCAGATGATGATGATTATAATATAGATGAAGATTCATATGAGATAATATTTAATGATAATGATGAAAGTGGAAATATTTTGTTAGCATCAATACTAATCAGATTTGAGATATATGGGAGAGTGGCTATTCCTCAGATAAAACAAGTAATACTAACTTTGAACCCTGGTTCTATAAACTGCACAAAATAAATTCCCTGTTTGCTGAAACGGTAAATGGACCAAAAATAGGAGGATTATCAAATAAAATATTAAGTAAACAAACATTTGATGGATGGTAATAATTATGGGCTCTATATGGTTGTCTACTCATCTATAAGACAACTTCAACCATTATTCAAATTATATGAATAGTGATTTATCATGGAACAAGATCATCTGTGACAAAAACAACATTTGTTTGATATCTAACTTATAATATTCTTGTTCATATTAAAGGGCGCCTCCATGGTCTAGCGCAGCGTGCTGGACCACAGATCACTACCACCCGTGTTCGAATCCCGGTGTGGGCATATCTGAAAGTTGTTTCGTCTTTCACTTCGTCTCATTACCTTTGGAAGTTGCTCGGCCCATTTAGCCTACTTTATGCACAAGTGGCCGTAAAACATCATCAATGTTGATATTAAAACTGAAGAAAAGATAGAGCTATCTACTGAACATCCTTTACTGATTCTTACACTCCAAATTAGACTTATTAACAGTTCTACCCATATAACTACTGATTTAAGTGATTATGTGATGTATATTTACCTGTGTTGATGAGCGCACATCTAATTTTTGTATCAACAATTTCATTTAGAGGTCATCACTCTTTGTTTTTGACATTATCTTTTGAAAACTTAACTGCATTTATAGCAAATTAAAGCCATACTGGTGGTATTTTGTTTGCTGAAGTGTATCTAATCAAAATACCAGATTATGCGACCAGATGCCGAGTATTATATTTGTGATATAACTGTGTATGTGGTATTGTTTTTATGAATAAATTACTGTGAACAGAGACAATTGTTGTATATTTTTCCTGTTAAAAGCTACGATATGTCAGTTTGTTTGCCACTAAGCACCAGACATTGGGTCAATTCCAATTCATCAATTCCAAATCCATTGTTTTGTCTAATACTTTTTACCATGAGTAGGTACTCCGAGTACTTACTTGGAATATCTACTTCGAGTAGTTTATATTCCAAGTAGGATTGTTGTGGAAGAAATATTATAAGTTTTTTGCCAATTTTAAACACAAATTACAGGCATGCCATGTGGTGGTGTCACGGTGTTGTGGGTGGAGCCCACTGTATCCAGACCATTTTAATTGGTTAAATGTTCACATGTGGTGCCACAGTCAGTGATATATACACATGTGATATATATAAGGAACCAAAGTTCTGGATCAGTTTGGTTCCAGTATATTGGTAACACCACACGTAAGTGTTAACATGGTAAAACAATTGCACAAGCCTAACCACAAGGCACTTTTAGCTAAATAGATAGTTGATTATATCAAGTGGTGAATCATACTATTCATAGTCTCGGGTGCAACCCCATGTAAGAGTATATTTTGTAATCATCAAAGATGTGTTTATATTCCACTGTCCAGTAGGAGCCTTTAAACCATTGTTTTTGCTTAGTTCCACCCAGCAGGGGTCAGATCCTATATTTACTCAAAGATCTCAAATGGTTATTAAATCAGTTAGGACAGGCTATACAATAATCACAGTTTTAGGAAAGGAAGGGCAAGTTTGGCATTCCCAGTGAGATGATAAAATTAATTAATTCCTAAATAGCAATATCTCTATACAGATTACAGGTATGCTATGTGGTGGTGTCACAGTGTTGGGGATGGAGCTCATGGTATCCAGACCATTTTAATTGGTTAAATGCTCACTTGGAGTGCCATGGTTGGTGTGCATATCTGATATATTTAAAAGGAACCAAAATTCTGAATCATTATGGCTCCAGTATATTGGTAACACCACATCTAAGTGTTAACATTGTAAAAATAGTAAATTAATTTCTGGATTTAAATTTTTTGTAGGAAACTTCAATTCCAGTTCCATTTTTTTAAATAATTAATTTGAATTTCAGAATTGACCACATGTCTGACCTGGGTTAAAACCAGTGGGCTGGTTAAACCTGACAATCCTGTTCGAAATGTGAAATTTCTTTTCCTGTCGCCTTTAAGGGAATAAATCAATTGTGTGCTTGTTTTGTATTAATGCACTTCACACACTGTTGACCTGACACAACTATTAGGTATTAATGTACCTACCTAACAGTAATTTAAATATCAGCATAATATTTACTAGACTAGTTCAAAAGAAATTCTTTTAATTATTACAAATCATCAAATGGCAAGATGATGAAATAAATATTAATACACACTACTAATAATCATACTTGTGAGATTTAGTAAATCATTCTAGAAGATATGAACTCAAGTGTGAGTGGTGAAGCATATAGATAATTGAGTGACAAACTGTCTTGTTGGGTGAGAAAGTGTCCAGTTACTCACCTAACCTAGTTTGACATTATAATGTTTAACGTATACTGCTTTTGAGTTTTGTTATCAGCTATACTGTCTTGATCACCATGAGCCATATATCAGGTTAACTATGTCTATGGTTTGGACTCTTGGAGCCAATATATTTTGTACAAACAGGATCATAGACTCTACTCTAGTCGGTCAATTTAGTTAATGACTACATAAAGTGTTCTTTGTGATATGAGGCTCATAAATTACACAATCATAATGATGCAATTCATTTACATATTCCATGTTAAGCCTCAAGCAGTGACTGTCCTCCTTTTATCTTGCTTATTTATCTACCTCATCACGATCGACATCAAAATAACACTTAATAAGTTAATTCATAATCATAGAAAAGCTAATAGATCTATACGTAATACCCGCCGATCATTTAGAACATCTAGATATATATCTAGTCTCTGATCTACCATTGGCATCTAGGCTCAGAGTCTAATAGACCTAGATCTATCAATTCTAGACCCCTCTAGAGTCTAGATCTATCGTCTAGATCTAGTCTAGTCTAGATCTATCATTCTAGTAGATCTAGATCTATGAGTTACATTGATTTGAGTAGGTTCTATGACTATGACAAAACAAAGCAACTAAATATGCTTATATAATGAATAAACAAGCAAATCTTACCAGTTTTATCAACAAATAAGTCACTAAATGGACTCTATCTGTGGGTGAAAGTATTATCCACTAGTTTGAACTAATATTGTCCAACAAGTGAACGCATCAATTAATGCTCCAAAAATCAAAACTCTTTGACGCCATTAATAGTTTATCGGTTTTACTATTTACCATGTAGTCCAGTAAGTTGTAAGGCGCATCTCGCCCTAGATTGATTTCGCCCTGGCCATCTCGCCCTGGCCAATTTATAATAATAATATACAAATGTATTATATAGCGCCCTATATAAACGGTAAGAAGGTTACTCTAAGGCGCTTGACAATAAATAACTCTATGGATGTAACAGATTTACATCTTTAAAAATACATAATTATTTCCAGCCAAATACACAATACGACTGTTACATATTCAGCTAGGAAAAGCTGAAACAAAAAGACTAGTTTTTATCTTTTTTTTGAAGGTATCAAGGGTCTTGCACTTTCTGATAGACTAAATGGGCCGAGCGACCTCCAAAGCTAATGAGACGAAGTGAAAGACGAAATAACCTCCAGATATGCCCACGCCTGGATTCGAACACGGGTGGTAGTGATATGTGGTCCAACACGCTACCGCTAGACCACGGATGCGCCCCCTAGCAATACACTGAGATCTGTCACTCAGATAAGATTTGATCCAGTAGAGGGCACTTCCGATTACTCCAAACGAATGCTCAAGGCGCGTTTGAAGGATCTTGTGATCTGTGACATCGAAAGCAGCAGATAAGTCAAGCAGAACTAATGCCGCCATACACTTACTATCTAAAGCTTCAGCAATGTTATGATCGACCTTCAGGAGCGCGGTCTCTGTAGAGTGACCGGTACGATAAGCTGACTGAAGATTATCGTGCAGTCTGTGATTACTCAAATGGGTCTCCAACCGCTTAGCAACCAGCTTCTCCAGGATCTTCGACAAGAAAGGCAGATTAGACACTGGGTGGTAATGTTTCAATTCCTATTTATCCAGATTTGGCTTCTTCAGCAGTGATCTAATATTGGCCTTTTTGAAAGAAAGCGGAACCTTGAACTCCACCGGTGATTTGTTTATTATAGCCGTAATCAAAGGCAGTAGGTATTCTAGCTCTTCTTTCAACAGGTATGTAGGTAATGGGTCTAGTTCACAAGATTTTGAGGGAGAATTAATGATAATATTACATACCTCGTCTTGAGTGGCAGGCGCAAGTTTTGTCAGAGGAGGCTGTTCTTCAAATTTGATATCATCGCTCATCACGACAGCGTCGCTTATTGGAGATTTATGATGATCAGTGTCGTCTCTAATGGTTGTAATTTTCCTCATAAAGAAATCACTAAACTTGTTGGCCAAGTGCTCATCAGATGAACATCTTGGCAGAATGATTTCTCCTTTATGTCCCAATCAAATTCTTAGTGATTCTGAACAGACATTTTTGTCTCAATAATAAGGCCTCTTGGATCTCGTGAGAAGTTCATGAGTAATTTAATCATTTCTGATAGACGATATTGACATACATTTCACACGTACTGAGAAAATATTAACGTTATTTGAAATATGTATATTCAAAGAATACATGACTGTTTAAACATATTATCATCGAGGTCATGTGTCCTGTTACTTTTAACTAATGTTTTTGTGTGTTTATGTTTACAGATGGGGCCATGCAGTAGGAAGGCAGCGCTTTATTATACTAATACTGGTCCCGCGATTTTCACATTTATATATACGATATATTTTTGATTGAAATTTCCACAATATTGTTATTATGTACGTGTATAGAAATTGTGAATAGATTTCTTTCTTACTTCCTTGACGAAGATAGCAGACATTACATTCCTTCAGTGTTTTGACATTTGCACATATATGTTATTTGATATTTTCTTATCCTACTTTGGCTGTTTGTAGTTTGGCCGTTCAAATAATAAACCCGTAAAAATTAACTTTTCGTGTACCGAATCTTTGCTATACATATTGACACTGAGTCCAGTGTTTGTCCAGTCTGGCCTTAAAGCTGTTTATGCTAGGTGCGTCCACGATGTGTGACAGAAGCCTGTTCCAGGTATTGTTTATAATATATAGGCTTGGCAAATTTAGTCTGGCTAGTCGGTCCTCATACTGGTAACGCAGTTCCTTTAAGTTAGGTACCATATACGGGTTGCTCTTCTCTGCACGTCTTCCAGCAACAGAGAGTCCTTTTTTTGTTGTAAACTGGGGTCGATACAATGTTGCATTGTTGGCATGCTCTAGGTGTGACCTTACCAGTGACGTGTAGAGCTTTACCAATGATGTTTCGTTTAGGTAGCTGTAAGATCTTCTAATCAAATCGAGAATTTTGTTTCCTTTATTGACCTGTTTCTCGCAGTGAGCACTGAAATTCAGCAGTGGGTCAAAATGCACCCCTATGTCCTTTTCCAGTTCGATTTAGTGGAGGTTGATTCTGGTCTTCTTTTGAAATCTTGTAATTGAGGCGTAATTTTCTTGATCCTATATAGGGCGCGTCAGTGGTCTAGCGGTAGCGTGCTGGACCACAGATCACTACCACCCGTGTTCGAATCCCGGCGTGGGCATATCTGAAGGTTGTTTTGTCTTTCACTTCGTCTCATTATCTTTGGAAGTCGCTCGGCCCATTTAGCCTACCTTGTACAGAAAAGTGGCCGTAAAACATCAATCATCATCATCATCTTGATCCTATATGCAGGATTTTACATTTGTCGGGATTGAATCTTAGCAGCGATTCGTTTGACCATCACTCTGGCATGTCGTTTACAAACAGGACGTAAAGCAGTGGCTCAAAAACGCTGCCCTGAGGGATACCACTGAGCACCTCTCCAAGACTCGAGAGTGCTCCATTTACTGACACCCGCTACTTTCTACCAGTCAGGAAATCTGTAATCCATGCACCAAGTGTGTCACTTATTCCTCATGCTTCCAGCTTGGCTAACAACCTTCTGTGGATTCTGAATCAAAGGCCTTCCAGAAATCAAGATATATACTGTTGAATGACCCCCCTCGGTCCACGGTCTCTGTCCAGTAGTTCAGAACTGTTAACAGCTATTATATATTAATATGGAAAAAACCCTATGAAACGTATGGCAGGCTTTTTATTTTTGTTGTTGTTATTTGAAAAACACTTAATTGTAGATATATTTATCATAACGTAATACAATCCTAGCTTTGGTAGATGACTGTAAACTAATGATAATGATGATTGATGCTTTACGGCCACTTTTGTGCACATGGTAGGCTAAATGGGCCGAGCGACCTCCAAAGGTAATGAAGCGAAGTCAAAGATGAAACAACCTTCAGATATGTCCACGCCGAGATTCGAACACGCGTCGTAGTGATCTGTGGTCCAACACGCTAACGCTAGACCATGGAGGTGCCCCTATAAACTAATGAAATGATTGGTTCCATTACTTTTGGTCATACATGGAGCATATCAACCATATGGCTAATGGATGGTTCCTTTTGGAAATGACATCATCAGATGAAATACTCTAAAGAGACAGATATAAAACTAGCGTTAGAAGCTCAACTTGCTTCATTATGATGTTTTAATCAATTCTGATTAATAAATAAATAACAATTGAAATGTTGAGGAATAAATTAAAAACTTATAAAGTGAGGAAATACGAGTTCATAATTGCGGCACTTGCCGTATTTCGAAATATAATATTATAATAATAGTAATATTATTTACAATTAATAAAGCGGATGTCTTTATTATCAAGAGGTGTTCAAAAAGACTGCGCAGTGGAACTTTGAATATGAAAATAATAAACTTGAATAATTAATATTGTTTGCTAATGTAGCTTTTGAAGAAATTTGGGGTGATCAGATAATATTGTCGAGTATTTGTCATTATGCAAATTGTACCATTCTGAATTCGTGAAGGTGATTATAATGAGAAACACCATAAAACAGGGAGTTAATAATCTATAATAACTATAACAAGTATTTGTTGTTTAAAGACTATTTTAGACAGCTGATGTTCTTAAAATTGTAGAAGGAATTAGCTTTGGATATTAATATGATATACTGTTCCTTCATATTAACAGAGTGTTAAAAATAGCCAGTAGACCTTTTATTGGTCTACGTAGAACTTTCTTAATATTTATGCATGTCGGCCACTCCTGAGCCAGAAGGAGACTCTAGCAGTACAGGGACTAGTAGGCTTATAGCTGATTCAGACTATAGCTGTCACAGTATTTTATTACTGGCAGAGTGTGGATAATGGTACTACTTACCCAGTTTGACATTATTGTCATGACTAATCACCTTGTTTAGACATTGAGTTACGATCCAGAATTTGGAATACTGGTACATTGTTAAGGATGAATGATTATAGTGATTTTTGAATCTTGAAGTCTAATGGTTATTTAATAGACAGAAAACATGAAATTGTCAACCTACAATGTTTTTAAATCAACATTTCAATTTTGTTTTAAACACAGACCTATATTTGAGAGTTACTGCAATTCTAAATTGCTAACAATAATTATATTCTAACTGACAACATTAAAAGGCTTATTTTGGTATGGCCAAATAAATAATATATAACCAAAGAATTATAAAGAATGCATGCATATAAATAATAACATTCATTTACAAAAGAATGCAAATATGTGTAAAAGAGATCAATTTATGCATCTATTATTAAATATATATTTCATTTATTATTAATATCATAATGTCTTCAAAATATAACAGTAATGTTATCTATCTAGTTCCTTGGATTGATGTTTTATGGCCATTTTTGTGCACATGGCAGGCTAAACCAGTCGAGAGACCTCCAAGGGTAATGAAGCGAAGTCAAAGATGAAATAACCCTCAGATATGCCCACGCCGGGATACGAAGACGGGTGTTAGTGAACTGTGGTCAACACGCTACTGCTAGACCACGGAGGCGCCCCTCTAGTATATGCAACAGTGCTATTTTTACACTATATTAATAGCACTGTCGCATATAGACCTAGGTCAAGGTTACGATCATCACGTCTGGATCAGTGTATTGAGTACCAGTGTACAGACTGAATAAAGTTAGTAGTAGATTTGGCAGCATTGAGTTCGCGTGGCTGTGTGTTCGCAGGCAACACAACAATTATGTTGGTTTAATTGTATTGGTTGTAGCTATACAATATATATATATATATATATATATATATATATATATATATATAGAGAGAGAGAGAGAGAGAGAGAGAGAGAGTATAAATAACACACAATTGTAATAAGGAATGGTATATTTCAGAGTAGAATGAAAATTTCCAAAGAAGGACTTTGATCATTTAATGAAAAGCTGATTTCTTCCATGTCATATATAGTTTACAGTGCAATTTTATTTTGAGAATTGTCTTTCCTCCAAATAAATTTACAATTATCAGCTCTACACATTACAAACCTAGATTACAATAGGATCTGTATCCCTCAAGAATTCTGGATAACTACATAACTAGCCGTAATAACCGTCTTCTCCACGAACTGTTTTTCTAGCCAAACCAGAAGAACGCTAATTTATGGATGGCACGGATGTGTTACTTGGACATATAAATATCATATGAATATTGTACAACTAAAATAAATGTAAAAAGTACTCCAAATTGTAGTGGTTTTAACCTATATTTTGCTATATATGCATACATGTTAAGTTTCAGAAATGCCAAAACAGTAGATTTATATGTAAATCGGTGGGTCTCAGAAAATCAAGCTTTTATACGTAAATCAGAATATTATAATAATTACTATGGTAACAGAAAAGAAAACACTCCTTAGACCATAACAATGAAGTTTTATTATTACCAACCAATATATCTACCACCAGATGAAGTACAAAATGTCCATGTTCTAAGTTAAATATACAATCTCAAATTATTGCACTTTACAAAAACTAATGGACTAAATAAAACACGATAATAAAGAATGTGGCAATGCAGATCTAGCCCAAAAAAAATAATATAAAAAACAAACATGTTAAACGGTGTAATGATAAGACTGTATTATCTTTACTTATACATCATTTCAAATACTATTTTAATCCGGATCAGTCACAAAGTCACATAAACACTATCACTGGTGGTCATTGACAGTTCCATGTTGCAGACTTGGCCGATTTCAGCAGATCGCTGTCTGGCTGACATGCATAGCACGGCTCATTGATGTTGATTTTCCATGAAAGAAGATCACGCGGAGTGTCATTGCCAAGCTATTATCTAACATCCGTGTCAATCTTGTGGATAGGTACCTACATAAAAAAAGACTCTTTTAGATGTCATTAGTTTTAATACCAACACAACGTTGATTCAAGAGGACTTATGAGATCCAAGAGGACTTATGAGATCCAAGAGGACTTATGAGATCCAAGAGGACTTATTATTCAGACAAGATAGCGGAATGTGGGAACAGTCAAAAATGTCTGTTCAGAATCACTAAGAATTTGATGGGACATAAAGGAGAAATCATTCTGCCAAGATGTTCATCTGATGAGCACTTGGCCAACAAGTTTAGTGATTTCTTCATTAGGAAAATTACAACCATTAGAGACGACACTGATCATCATAAATCTCCAATAAGCGACGCTGTTGTGATGAGCGCTGATATCAAATTTGAAGAACAGCCTCCTCTGACAAAACTTGCGCCTGCCACTCAAGACGAGGTACATGACATTAAGTCTCCCTCAAAATCTTGTGAACTAGACCCATTACCTACATACCTGTTGAAAGAAGTGCTGGAATACCTACTACCTTTGATTACGACTATTATAAACAAATAACTGGTGGTGTCCAAGGTTCCGCTTTCTTTCAAAAGGCCAATATTAGACCACTGCTGAAAAAGCCAAGTCTGGATAAAGAGGAATTTAAAAATTACCGCCCAGTGTTTAATCTGCCTTTCTTGTCGAAGATCCTGGAGAAGCTGGTTGCTAAGCGGTTGGAAACCCATTTGAGTAGTCACAGATTGCACGATAATCTTCAGTCAGCTTATCGTACCGGTCACTCTACAGAGACCGCGCTCCTGAAGGTCGATCATGACATTGCTGAAGCTTTAGATAGTAAGTGTATGGCGGCATTAGTTCTGCTTGACTTATCTGCTGCTTTCGATGTCACAGATCACAATATCCTTCAAACGCGCGTTGAGCATTCGTTTGGAGTAATCGGAAGTGCCCTCTACTGGATCAAATCTTATCTGAGTGACAGATCTCAGTGTGTTGCCATAGGAATGACGACATCAGAAGGTAAGTGCCTGAATTTTGTGGTGCCACAAGGATCGGTACTTGGACCACGTAAGTACTGTTTGTATTTAAAAACCAATTGGTGCGATATGTAGCCGACATAATTTCCTCTACCACTGTTATGCCGATGATACCCAGGTTTATATGGCGATCATGCCCAAAACAACTTGGTCCGATGTTCCAAAGAAATTGGAAGCTTGTTTGGCTAAGTGCAAACATGCTTAAGTTAAACGAGGAAAAGACAGCGCTAATTATCTTTAACCCAAAACATCAGGTTAGGATAAATGAGGAATTACGGCTTCAGGTAGGTAATAATACTGTTTCTGTAGCATCCTCAGTGAAGAACTCAGGAGTATATTTGGATACATCCCTGACCATGGAGAGGCAAGTAAATGCAATATCCAAAGCCTGTTATTACCAAATTCGTAATATTGGTCATATCAGGCGGTACATCACATTGGATGTTTGCAAAACACTGGCACACGCCCTGATAACATCTCGGCTATATTACGGCAACGCTCTCCTGTGTGGTCTTCCAAGCACACTTCTGCCAGGTTAGTCACTCGCACTCATAAAAGAGAACATCTAACACCGGTCTTGAACTCCCTGCATTGTCTTCCGGTTATATATAGGTCGCAGTACAATATTTTGATGTACACTTTTAAGGCACTTCAAGGGACTGCCCCTCAGTACTTACAGAAAAGTGTCGTTCCGTATCAGCCGACAAAGTCTCTACGGTCTGAGTCTGGAACATTCTTAGTCGTGCCAACAACACGTGGAGTGACATATGGTAATAGATGTTTCAGAAAGGCTGCTGCAACCGTGTGGAATAATCTTCCAGTAACCATCAGAAAGTGCAAGACCCTTGATACCTTCAAAAAGAAGATAAAAACTAATCGTTTTGTTTCAGCTTTTCCTAGCTGAATATATTATGTATTTTGGCTGGAAATAATTATGTATTTTTAAAGATGTAAATCTGTTACATCAATAGAATTATTTATTGTCAAACGCCTTAGAGTAACCTTCTTACAGGTTCTATAGGGCGCTATATAAACTTTGTATATTATTATTATATTATTATATTTTTGAATTTCTTCAAAATTCCAATTAATAAGTGAGTAATGAGATTTTTAGTTTTTCCAAATGCAGCCTCTTTTGTCACTGAAGAAGTCAAGAATAAAAAGAACTAATTACAAGTAATTAAAGGTAATATTTCTCATTATCTCAAAAACCAGTCCTATAGGACTCGAAATCGGTCCCTATGGGTTTCTTTGGGTCGTTTTTCCACTCACCATAATAGATTTGAAATAAATTCACCTTAAATTTGTAAAAATCGAGGATTCCATGCCAACAAGCACCAAACAGCCCACAAATTAAAAGTAAATTTCCAATTATTCTCAAAACCAATAGTCCTACAGAACAGAAAATTGGCCCCTAGGGGTTAATCTACAAAATAATCAAGTCACCCAAGATCAAATTTGCAAGAACTTCTGAACGAGCAAGGAAAATATTTTCATTTTATTCTCAAACACAACTTCATATTTCCTCTCCCTTTTGTCAGTAATTTTCCCATTCCAGTATTCTGTGACATCAGTCTCCCTCCATTCCTAGGAAATTTCTTGCCGAACCAGGGAGTCACATTCCTGCAGTACATGGAGTAGCACGTTTTTCTCTGGGGCAGGTGAAGAAATGATGTTAGTAAGGACCTCCTGTAACTGCTGGACTGATTTTCCAGTCACAGTCACTTCATTCGATTTGGCTACTGCCAAATATTGGTCCACATATTGATTTGTGCTTTTAATATCTTCACTCGTCTGCCCTTGGTTTTTATCAGCTTAGTTTCATGTTCTAGGTCCTTCAGGTTCCACAAGCCATTTCCTTCCAACAAATCTTCAATCATACTCTCCACCTGATTTCTTTTTACCTCTTCACCCTTAGACAACTGCACCCTTTGAGTTGATTCTTTCCAGTGTCCTTTGCAGCACATTCAATAATGCATTTTCTTATCTGTGGATCCTGTCCTTCAAGGCATTGATCAGTTCTGTTCCCCTTGAACAACATCCATGCCTCAACCTTCTCTATAGATGCACTAGGAGCCTTCTTCATATAGGTATCTACATTTCCAAATCTTCGTTCACCACTGATGTTTTCCACACAACAAGACAATGCCTCTTTGTAAAGTTGTGGTGATGGGTTCCAAAATTTCCCTCCTGGCAATTGATTAGAAATTTGACACTTGATGATATTTTTCACGGTCTGAAGAAGAGCCTTCATGAATTCACTGCACTACTCATCCAATGCATCTCCCTGTAATTTAGTTAAACTCTCGAAAACCCCATCCTTCAAGCAACTAGTGGGGAAGATTGGTGTGGCAGTTCCCTCTATATGTGGAGATGGATTCTCTATCCACTTGGGCAGTTCCTCTACAGCCCCCAGAAGATGTGGATTTAGATCCAAGATGCATTTGAGGGATGGAATGAATCTCATCCAGGGGCCTGTAATGAACTTTCCGATAAGTCCAACCGCACGTAATGTGGTTACTAAGTTTTGCGTGTTTAATCCAGTCATTGATAGCCTTGGGAAGAGGATTTGTAGCAGCTTTCAGGGTTTCAAAGAAATTAATTATTGAGTCGTGATAGTTCAAGGCATGTCCTCCGTCCAGGAAGTAAATATCAAATATGTTACCCACAAACCATATTATCAGAATTATAACACCTCAAGTTCTTTCCATAGGTGCTGTACTTGTCATTATGGAATAGTTTGCTAATAGCTTTTATCATAGTCATTGTATAGCTGTCCTGGCCACCATGGAAAAGTTTGCAGCCAGCAGGGTTAGTGATTTCGTTAGATTTCTCATGACCACTAATAAACTTCTCAACATCCTTGAAAGCATTGATATCGCCCCCCCCCCTTATCATCTGATAGTAACTATTCAACACACTTGTTAGTTACAAATCTATCAGTCATAGTGTTTGAAATTTGTCTGAGAAGATCCCCCTCTGCACTCGCAGGGTGAATTACTTCTGTGGTTTCTACATCTTCAAGAGCCTCCTTTAGTGTGGCATGGTATTCCTTGCCGTTCCCCCGTTTTGTTCCTTGATAGTCAGTAAATAGGTGACATCATTTGTAGAAAGTTCTACTTCTACTGCTTGATGCCCTGCCTTGGTCGTACTATCAAATTCCAAAGTCATGTCTTCCTTGCCAGAGAGTACAACCTTGAGGTGTTGTCGACTCACTGCTTTCATTTCACTACCGAACTTGTTCTGCGTTTTTGCAGTAGACAAGGGGTCAACTAAGTCTTGTCCAATCAGCTATTTACAGATTCTCCGAACTGCTTCTCAAACATTTTCCTCCGCCATTGCCAGATCCATCAGATGATAGCTGGCCTCCCGAATATCAGCACTGTACATTTTTCCATCTTTCTTTGTGGCCTTTCCCTGCTGAAGCACGTCCTTT
This sequence comes from Paralvinella palmiformis, assembly GCA_025642065.1. Classification (NCBI taxonomy): domain Eukaryota; kingdom Metazoa; phylum Annelida; class Polychaeta; order Terebellida; family Alvinellidae; genus Paralvinella; species Paralvinella palmiformis. The sequence goes on from JAODUP010000204.1 coordinate 765,255, forward strand.
ATCCTATCCTCAGTTTGAAGAAGCTGGTCTTCAAGAAAGCCAATTGTCTCAATTTGTTCACTGACCTTCTTTTTCAAATTATCTATGACTGACATCAGTTTATTATCAGATGGTATTTCCTGCAGCTCCACCACGTTTGTAGTTGTCTTGTTTACATTGGTTTAACCAGATCATACAAACGGCTTGTATAATCTATTAACTAATAAAGTGAAATCAGATTTTTGGAACAGTCTATATATGGCTTAAAACTTAGGGCACTCACAGACATGCTATAAGCCTAGTCGATTCATAAACACTTTAGACTGTATTATTTTTAAATATGTGGTTAATTGTGTTCATATTTTGACATAATTTATGTAAAATATTTGTATTTGATCTAAAAATCTGAATGAAAGTATAACTATGTGTTCATTTGATGTGTTGTCATATAGCGGTCATTTTATCATTATTCAAAGTTCACTGGTCAGTTACTGGCATTAGCATGTCTCACGATGTTTTCGTTTACACGAACATATTATCCTTTTTATAGAACTATTTAAGAGGCCTCAAATATATTTACAACAAATAAACGACTTTGTTTCTATTGTCCAACAGACTAAAAGCTGGTTATGTCCGGCTGCTATTTTGTTTACATACTGGGGATACAGCCTCAAACGTTTAATGCGTGCACATGTATACCAGAATTGTGCTTTATAATTTGCTATATAAATAAAATACTTGAGCATATTTGAGCAGACCCGCCACAATTATAACTTTAAATTAAGTTATAAACTAGTAGTTGGCAACTAATAAATCAATCCGCCTCTTTTAGATCAATGCAGCCTCACTCATACAAACTTCCATTTTGGACTATTCTGGGACCAAAATAATCATAAAATAGACAGGGCAAACTATGAAGTGTGTATTGGATAGCTACTGATTACATCTGAGGTGGATTCTTGCAGTACTACATTCTTGGCGGAATAATACAAGGCGGCATTGTGTCTTTATGACTGGAGACACGAGTTGGTCGGGACATTTTGGCGGGAAGTGTTGTCAGAATTTAGTATAGCTTTATTTGCATAATATCTGCTCATTATCTGTTTTATTTTTGAGGTAAGTTATCTAGGTAAAGGTGGTATATAATACTGTCTTCTTTTGAACGAGAAGCCGTTGATAAGATGTGTCCTTTTACAATGAAGATAACAAAAAGCAGATATCTACTTTTTTCTCTCACCCGACTGGTTCTAAAAATTTATTTGTTATAGGCCCTGTTTATAATAGAAAGTATACGGGAGATCCCGGAGATAACGGACAACCGTGTTTGTTTACAATTATTAATCGCCTGTTAACATCAATGACATGCACTTAAAACGAAAAGGAAGTACAATTTATATTAGCTTAAATGGGATTCCTCCCCAAACAATAGTCAATCGCAAACAAGTTTTGATAATTGCGAGTAATTGGCGTATTATTACAAGGCGTTTTCAGTGTTGTCGATCCAATGATCCTATCAGCCTGTCAAACTACATGCCACTCGGGGGGGGGGGGAGGGGCTGTCAGACGCAGATTATCAAGGTCTCGTATAAAAGTATATATTCAGACATAATTTCGATTTATACTGGTATGTTTTCCCTGCTGGTCAAGATTGAGCAGTGAAGAAGACAAACATGATCCCACACATGTGGATATCTGCCAACGACATTTATCATGACTGGTCACAGAAAATGACAGCCAGTCCCAGTCACTTATCTTGTTTGTATGCCTTTCTGACTTAACTTTTCAATGTTTTAAGATTTTCACGATAAAATTGCTGAATTTTACTCGAAGTTATTTACATTTTTTTATAGATCTAAGTTAAGTTAAGGAAATTATACTTATAAAATTGTATTTTAGTTTTTCTCGGTGATAATGCATGAAAATATTTCGATAATTTGATGCATCATAGATATACTAAGCTAAAGTCAAGAGTATATGACCTTTTAAAATGTATGGACAAACAAAATAATTACTTAGTCATGCTTGGTGAATTCCTCAAGATAACCCTTGACCCCGCCCCTATAACAGTATATTACAAACAACAACAAAATGTTCACGGGTTCAGATTTAAGACTAGAAATCTTAATTAGCAACTCAGTGATTCAGAAGACCAAGGTTTTGACTGTACACAATATACCAATGGCGATCTTGTACAAGTTGTATGGCTAACTGATAATACCTAATGATTGTACATTTATTGACGAGGAGGTTATTCTCTGGATTGACAAGTTTCGGATTGTTATTTTTAAACAAATATAAATAACTTGATGTAACACATCTAATGAGAGACCAGTCGGGTACCAAATAATCAAATATCGCGTTGCAAATATTACAATTAGATATGTGTAGTATCTATTTTTTGTTTTGTTTAGATCATGAAATAAAACATTATCTTTACAACTGTTTCATCTAGCAGCAGACACGTAGTCAATTTCTGATTCTGTATAGATATAGTACAAATACAAATAATACATCGAGTAGAAAACTGTAAACATATAACACTTGCAATGCCTTCGAGGTAGTTAATGTCTTCAAATTAAATTTCCTCCTGCGCAGACCGTACAGGTTTTGACTTTTATTACAGTGCTTAATTACAGGTGATGTATCAGGTTTATGATATAAACATTATGAGCTTCATCCCATTCCCGTATTGTTTCATGCACCAACCATCTTGCTTCACATAAATAAACAGTGATGAGATGACATTGAGAAATAATCTTTTTTAATGGCCACATGGGTAATTCTTAACATTCGAATACATTCGGTGTAAATGAAAATACTTGTTGAATACCCCCCCCCCCCATAACATGTATTTTATAAACAGTTATATACAAACTATCAACTGTGAGGGACGTGATAGGTATTGACATCGTACCTATATTTGTAGTGTCTGATTCTGAAGAGATATAGTACAAAAGATCAATAATTTATCAACTAGAAAGATGTAAACATATATAATTCCATTTTGGCAGTTACAGTCATTTGTTAGAATTAATTTCCCTCCGGAGTATGTGCTACATATTTCCTATTACCTACCGAAACACCTTTGAGCGCTAGTCCAGTAATTTGTTTTTATAATTACCTCTTCGGGATATTTTCTCGATTTCAGCCAGAAACCGCATAATTGGCTCCCTGACTAAATTATATTTCTCAGTATGTTGTTTGAGTGGCAGCAATATGGTGACGTCATAGCATGTTGATCGGGGTTAATGGATTACACTTGCATATAGGAATACGAAACAAGGATGGTATTTCAGAAACAAATGCCGGAATATAACAAATAATAAAAAAATCTAGGAAGCAAGATATTTCTCAAGTGATATAGTCAAAGGTTATATATTGTTGTCTTTGTATGTTTAGCTTAGGACTGGCTTTAATATAAGTTTAGTTAATAGACCTATCTTTTTACCCCTGGCGCCACCATGCGGTTGAATTTCACACTACACTCTGGGTAGAAGTCTAAGAATCACTGTGTTGTATGCAGATTTACGCGTGTAGTCGCCAATAAATATCTTACTGAAAAGCTGTATATAGGATATTTACTAGCAATATTTGGATCTTATTTATAATTCATTAAAGGTATGTGATCTCCAGATCATAATTTGGCATTTATTAGGAATGGCATAGACTTCATCCAATAGATATATACCACTAAACTAAGTAACGTTCAGCCTGGTTTCCATGGTTGTCATGGTGACGGTCGGGCCTGTCTTAGTTCAAACTTCCAGTATAAATTGTATTTTTTTGTAGAACCTTTGACATCCGACATGATGATGTGAATGGATAAAATCATAATTCAATGGGTGATTCCCATTACTGTAATATTAATAATAGTTAATTTATTCACGAAGTTTGACAGGTAACACATTGACATGCATAATAATAATGAATCTTATTTTGTGCTAAATAGGTGAAGTGTATATACCATTTACCTTTACCTTGTATATACACTTAGGAAAATCAACACATGTTGAAAAGCAGTTTTTATACTTGTTACTCTATTGATTTTCACAAATTCTCTCCTTTTTTATTATGGTAATAATGACCTTACTGGTGTGGGGGTGAATCTAGATTTGGTAATAGCTTCATTTATTTTCATATATGATGTACTGAGTGATGAAGTAAACTAGCATGTTTCTGTTTTGCCTCCCCCTTTTCCCCTTATTAAAAATGCTATAAACTATTCTAGTATCTGAGATGAATGTGGTTTCAAATTAGAAAATGATTCACTAAATGTCATACATATATTCACAAAAAGATTTAAAAAAATTAGAATCAGTGACAATAAATTGTATGAAAATATAGAATATTTTGCCTTATTTATATATATAAGATATTATCACAGTGCTCTTAAATGTATTTGGAAGTGACACTTTAATTAAAAGGTCAGAAACTAAGAAATAAACTTTTACAATATGAGAAAACTGGTTTATTATTAAACAGTAATGTACATTTATTGCATGTTTTTATTAATTTCATTGATGTTAATCAAATAGAGGAATAATAAAATTAAAAAGAATATTTTTAATTAAGAAAAGTTCCTTCATTCGAATAAATAATATACGTGTCTTCATAGATAGTCCTCAGTAGGATTCAGGGTGGTTTTGTGGGAAATTTGTTCCGTGTTTGGGTGTTGTAGTTTGTAATTTAGTAAAAATGCAAGAATTTAACAGATTATTGAATTAAAACAAAACCTTTGTGAATATCCCACTTCCTTTTTTTCTTAGAAATATGTGCCTAATATGATTATGCTATATCTTGGTAGCATTACAGATACAATCATATCTCATGTATATTAGAAAGGTGTATGTTGTGTATAGGAGGTAAATGAGAAGATTAACAAAAAATCTCATTTCAGTTAATATTTTGGCTATAGAGTAGTCTCCCTACCATCTGTGTGTTACAATGGGAAGTGTTATTTTTATGAATCATCCAGAGTATAAAAACAATCTATATAACTTGTTGGGTTTAAAATTGTTGAATTTATTGATATTTATCAGGAACCCTTGTTCTTATAAATGCTTTCCTTATTTTGGTATTAACAGAAATGTACAAACCTTTATGATATGAAGACAGCTTGTGGTTTCTAGATAAACTCTCTGGTTAACTGTAAGCTGCCAAGATTTCTTACCAAGAAATTCTGGATCAGGAAAAGCTGTAATGGTTGATTATTATAATAAGTCCAGTAATTGTTGCATCTTATGACAGTTTGTACTAGATATGATTTATTGATAGTTTAAAAGAAACCCTCCATATGTTGGGTACTCTGGTTCAATTGGTATCATATCCAAAATACATGATAAGAATGTATAATTCGTTTTTCATCTATTTTGGTTTTGTGCAGTTATCTCATGTAGGCTTCAGTTATCACCACGTTATGATGAAATATGACATTAATTTTTATTTAATTAATTATTAGCACAGAAGAAATAAATTAGAACACTAATCCAGATGAATATATTTATTAGCTCCGTAAATCAAACCTGATGGCAAGTACTACAAGGATGGTTAATTGTATCACGATAATCATTTTTATTTAATTTATATGGTATGGCCTTTGATTTAATTGTTGACGGAACCTGCAGTAAATATAGTTGTTGATGACGTATGTTTTAAGAAATACTTCGACACTTGTGGTGTTTGTTGACTTATAATATCGTGGAATAGGTAAGCTGTCTGTCTTCAACCATCTATCACAGCAATACTATCTCGGCACAATTTTTTTAATTATCTGGTACTTTGTTTGCATACGATTTAATAATTTGACAACTCGTATTCGACGTTTTACCTTTAGTTTAAAGTTAGGTTTCTCCCCAAAGGGAGTGGGCCGTTCCCGGAGGTACTGCAATACCGGGTCAACCTGTGGAAGAGCCGGAGCAAGCTCCTGTGTCTCCTCCCAGTTTAATATCGAAGTGCCCCAGTAGGGCACGTATCAAATATTAAGCTGATCAGAACAGATAATACACTTTGATTAAAAAACATTATTTTATTTTTATTTAGTTTATTCAAATAATAACAGGAAATACATGAGTGTATAAATAATACAATAAATTCAACAAATACATCTGTTATTAACAATAATACCGTCGACTCATACAAGTGGTTCAAATATTAAAATTGTAAGCACATCAAAATATATATGTATTGACACGCATATACATATACACGTAAATTTAATTCTTCCCATTATGACAATTCGTCATAATGTATTAATGTCGTGCTGCAACCCACCGCCATGATACAATACAACGCCGCACATAGCAGTTTACATAAATGTCACATTATAATATCAAACTAGATCTATATACTGTATAGAATTAACGATTCTGATATGTAGATCGTAACGGTCATAAGCATTTTAAAATCCAACGATAAATATATACGTCATAATATTCCTTTCAGTGACTTTAAACATTCGTCACTTTGAAATGGCAAACTTTAAAATGAAAACCGTGAATAGGGAGATACTACATGTTGAAATGTATTAGATTTGGGCCGTCCAGCCAGCACACAGCTTTGCTAGAACACCATCTATTGTCAATTATAGTAAGGCTATCGGGGCCTTGTTGACTGTAAAATACATATTCCTCCATAATTCTATTTTTAATTTTATTCCTAAAAGTCGGAAATGGGTCAGCGTTTTTGCCATCTTTTTAAGGCACCTTTCGACCCAGATACAATGCTTAGCCGTGAAGAGTAAATAGTTAGCTAGACTGATGGACGGTATTGATACGATATTGCTACAATACCATATACCGACACTAGCAAAAGAATTCAATATAACTATTTTACCTTTATAGCTGAGGGTTCTCTTATTATTTAAACGCAGATTGGTTTTAAATTTGTCCACTCTATGTTTCTAATTTAGCTGCGAGGTGTCATTATTTTCAAGATGAAAACCGAGAATCTTGACTGAATCACTGCTCCACTTAAGTTCCAGAGGGGTATCCCTCCTTCCCTTAAATGAACCCAGCCGCAGTCCCTCGGTGCTATCCAATGTTAATACGACACCCTGATGCCAGTTCATACACTCTGATCAGGGAAAATACACTTTCTATCGAGTCAATATCGCTGATTTGTATCGTCGTGTCATCAGCGTATTGATCAAATTTTGTGACTGTTCCGTCAGGTAAGGTGATGCAGCGAATTTTGTCCTCCTTTCTAACATTTACAGAGAACACCACAGCAATAAGCACATACAATGAAGCTGACAAAGGACAACCTTGTCTGGTGCCTCTCTCTAATTTGAAAAAATGTACTTAGAAATCCGTTTGTGTGCATGGCACTGAAAATATCAATATAACATAATTTAACCCACTGTATAAATTTCGGACCAAATCCAAACTTTTGTAGTGTTTTTAATAGAAATGACCAGTCGACTCTGTCAAAGGCCTTCATCCTGATCAGCGTTAATAAATTTGTGTAATACCTGTCTTAGCCGATTGGCTAGACATTTAGTAATAATTTTATAGTCGGTGTTTAATAAAGAAATAGGGCGCCAATTTTTCAGGTTTAATTTGTCCCCCTTCTTAAACATTAAAACTATCATTAAAGGCTGCATTTGAGACAGCAACGAAGTCTGGTCCCAGTATGTCCCAAAAGGTGTTGTAAAATTCAGCCGACAGGCCGTCGTGACCTGGGCTTTTGTTATTTTTAAGTGCTTTGATAGCTTTTGTCGCTTCCTCTAAGCTGAGAAGGCCTTCACATTTATTAGACAGTTCATTATCTAAATTATTTAATAAAATATCTTGAGATGTTGCATCTACACGTTCATCTGTATAGAGTTCAGTATAGAATTTAACCTGCTCTTTTAATATAGCTTCAGGTTCAATTAATAATTCGCCCTCAGCCGATCTGAAGCTGTCAATGGTTTTGTTAATGGCGTTTTGTTTTTCGAAATCAATGAGATATTTAGAGCATTTCTCCCCTTCCTCCCGGTACCTGATTCGGGATCTGATAATTGCTCCTTCCATTTGTTTGGATTTGAGGTCCATGATCCCCGTTCTCATGTGTTCCAGTCTTTCCTCTGGAACACCAGAGTCCGAGGATCTATCTCTCATACAAAAGTTCTGTATATTCTTGTCTCATCGAGACTAAATGTTCGTCTTGTTTGACCCGTTTGTCACGGCAGTATTCTCGACAAAGAGGCTTGATTTTAATCTTTCCTAAGTTCCACCATGTCTGAAAATCTCCGAATCTACCTTTCTGCTGTTGCCACGCAGTCTAGAAGGTTTTAAATATATCCTGAAGTTTTTGATCATTTAAAATCTCGTTGTTAAATTTCCACACCCCGGGGCCTGTAAGGGCTGTATCAGTGTGAAATTAACAGTAAACATAATTTTGATCGCTCTGTGGACATCGATATATATATATATATATATATATATATATCATACTTTGTTACTAAGGATTTGAAAAATTGAGAACAATAATTTCTGTCTATCCTGCTACTAGAATTGCAGCCTTGTGAAAAATATGTGTATTTATGAATATTTGAATTTAAAACCTTAAAAATATCGCACATACCGTACTAATTTTTGAGGTCTAACATTTGTTGAAGCCCTACTTTGGCCTCTCCTCATGCATACGCGCCTTTTCTATCCATATCGGGGTCTTCAACAAAGTTAAAATCCTCCAAAATAACAGGCTCTCCCTTTCAGGGAGCCATTGACATTTGTAAATAAATAATTTGACATATCGCGTAAATATATATTACACATTCCCTATCATTGTTAGGGGCATAAATATTTACAACATTAACAATACTATTTCCAATTTGAGCAAGAATACTAATTATTCTGCCATCTTGGTCATGCATTTCATCAATAACTTGACATTTACTGTGATTGGCTACCCAAATGGCCACTCCCCACAGGGGCGGCCATTTGGGCCATTTGAAAAAACAAATAACTGAAACCAGGTGTGTTTCCTGGAAACAGACAATATCAAATTTGGATTTGATAATAAAATTAAAAATACTCTGTTGTTTGCTGTTTAGTCAGCGAGACCATGATTGTTAATAGATGCTATTTTCATGTTAAATATATATATATAGGTCTACTTATTTGAAGTACATACAGCTCTAGATCAGGTTTTCTTAGAATGCGCAGACCTGGAAACGTAAAGTCTCTACACACAGACAACTGAACTTCACAACCGCAGCTTAATATATCTTGTGATATTTTCTGGATGGTTTAGTGCCTCATAAACATACACATCCAATAAATACTATGACCTACTCGTCACTAACTCTTCATGATAGCATGCTAGCCAAAATAAGATAAGATAAAAGAAAACGTGAACCTCAATCTCTGGCAGGGGAAATATGCGTTTCAGCAGTGTGAAATAAGGCACTGGCACAAAGCATCTGGAAAGGTGTATTCAAACTCTGGACAAATCATCATGGAACTGGATCCGGAACAGCGACATGTGGAGACATTTGTAAGGTCTCATCAGTCCCCAAGTTTATATGTCTATAAGTGTCCAAATATTTTGAACTGGTGTGTGTATGTGTGTGTGTGTGTGTAAACAATGCACCACGTAATTGTTTTCCTACTGAGTAGCTGTGCCAAATAAGCATCTAGTTATCGCAGTTTTACTCTTTTAGAGGCAATATGTAAATAAATGACAGCTTAGAAATAAATGTTGTTCTATTAATTTTATTATAATAATTTATTTTTGTTATTATTTTCTGAGCGTGTTGCCAATTTGTTTTTCCCCGTTAGTTATAAATAAAAATCTTTTAACTGTTAATATTATCAGAAACTGGATATTTTACTCGAGGTTATTTACATTTTTGTATAGGTCTAAGTTAAGTTAAGGAAATTATACTTATAAAATTGTATTTTAGTTTTTCTCGTTAATAATGCATGAAAATATTTCGATAATTTGATGCATCATAGATATACTAAGCTAAAGTCAGGAGTATATGACCTTTTAAAATGTATGGACAAACAAAATAATTACTTAGTCATGCTTGGTGAATTCCTCAAGATAACTTTGACCCCGCCCCCATAACAGTATATTACAAACAACAACAAAACGTTCACGGTTTCAGATTTAAGACTGGAAATCTTAATTAGGAATTCAGTGATTCAGAAGACCAAGGTTTTGACTGTACACAATATACCAATGGCCATCTTGTACAAGTTGTATGGCTAACTGATAATACCTAATGATTGTACATTTATTGACGAGGAGGTTATTCTCTGGATTGACAAGTTTCGGATCGTTATTTTTAAACAAATATAAATAACTTGATGTAACACATCTAATGAGAGACCAGTCGGGGTACCAAATAATCAATATCGCGTTGCAAATATTACAATTAGATATGTGTAGTATATATTTTTTGTTTTGTTTAGATCACGAAATAAAACATTATCTTTTCAACTGTTTCATCTAGCAGCAGACACGTAGTCAATTTCTGATTCTGTATAGATATAGTACAAATACAAATAATACATCGAGTAGAAAACTGTAAACATATAACACTTGCAATGCCTTCGAGGTAGTTAATGTCTTCAAATTAAATTTCCTCCTGCACATACCGTACAGGTTTTGACTTATATTACAGTGCTTAATTACAGGTGACGTATCGGGTTTATCATCCCATTCCCGTATTGTTTCATGCACCAACCATCTTGCTTCACATAAATAAACAGTGATGAGATGACATTGAGAAATAATCTTTTTTAATGGCCACATGGGTAATTCTTAACATTCGAATACATTCGGTGTAAATGAAAATACTTGAATGCAACTTGTTGAATGACATCCACCCCATAACATGTATTTTTATAAACAGTTGTATACGAACTATCAACTGTGAGGGACGTGATAGGTATTGACATCGTACCTATATTTGTAGTGTCTGATTCTGAAGAGATATAGTACAAAAGATCAATAATTTATCAACTAGAAAGATGTAAACATATATAATTCCATTTTGGCAGTTACAGTCATTTGTTAGAATTAATTTCCCTCCGGAGTATGTGCTACATATTTCCTATTACCTACCGAAACACCTTTGAGCGCTAGTCCAGTAATTTGTTTTTATAATTACCTCTTCGGGATATTTTCTCGATTTCAGCCAGAAACCGCATAATTGGCTCCCTGACTAAATTATATTTCTCAGTATGTTGTTTGAGTGGCAGCAATATGGTGACGTCATAGCATGTTGACTGGGGTTAATGGATTACAATTGCATATAGGAATACGAAACAAGGATGGTATTTTAGAAACAAATGCCGGAATATAACAAATAATAAAAAAATCTAGGAAGCAAGATATTTCTCAAGTGATATAGTCAAAGGTTATATATTGTTGTCTTTGTATGTTTAGCTTAGGACTGGCTTTAATATAAGTTTAGTTAATAGACCTATCTTTTTACCCCTGGCGCCACCATGCGGTTGAATTTCACACTACACTCTGGGTAGAAGTCTAAGAATCACTGTGTTGTATGCAGATTTACGCGTGTAGTCGCCAATAAATATCTTACTGAAAAACTGTATATAGGATATTTACTAGCAATATTTGGATCTTATTTATAATTCATTAAAGGAATGTGATCTCCAGATCATAATTTTGCATTTATTAGTACAAATTAGAAGAAAAAAAGTGTTTTGTTTCGCGGTATCAGGCGCAGCACGCCACCTTTATTTTGGCGGATATTGCTAATTTCAAGAAGCCTACAACACCCACTAGTCAGGTTCGGGTATGTGGACTCTTCGATTGGATTTCTAGCTCCGTCCACCCCACTGGCACTAAGAAGAGGCCAATACCCTCCGTTAAACCCACCAATCTCAGAATATTTATCTCTGCAGGAGAGTAGAATATTGAAAGTTTGGTAAGATATGTTTTAGTATCGACACATTTTTTAAAACTGTGACTTGGGATCTAGTCGGGACGGCCAGCGATATAATGCGACCATTGGAAGGCACATTCTCATACATGTATAATTTTGAGCGTCTTACTCACTTGTTACAGTTTTAAATTCCATCCGAGCTGAAACAGCTCAGTATCTGTGCTATTCCGGATACGAATGTCGCCTTCAAGAACAGTAGATTCCTGTTTTTACGACGACCGAGTTTTATCCTTGTACAGCCCCAGATGACGTAGTATTAGTTTTTACATGGGCTTGCAGATCGACGGATCCCCACTGTCTGCACACTTGTCGGGACAATAAATGACCACATTGCCGTACAATCTTCGGTAGCATAGAGATGAAAAGACCGTGATTGTCGAGAAAGTTTCTTCTGTGATCTCTGATGACGATCTTCAAATCGCTTACCGTTCCATCCCAGAGGTTCTTGAATAATACAGTAAACTCTTGACGTGTATTAGTCACTTCAAGCCTAGATATCTGTAGTAGTGTATTTAATATCACTGTAGTACCAGCCCTTGAACTTAACTAAGCGAGTCTCGGCGTGTTAGAACATGTTTGAAATTGTAACTTTGGTTTGGAAAAAAATGTAGTGATTGTTGTAGATATAAAATAATAAATGCCACTGATGACATCGTAAGTTTTTCTTTTATTTAATAAGTTATTAGTAGAAAATAGATTGTTTAAATATTTGGTAGAGAAGATAACGATTTCCATTGTGCCTGTTTCAGCATTCATATGGTGCACTGATAACACAATACGATATTTAAAATCAATCAAGGTAACAGTTACACTAATAACCGTAACATTTATTTATTCTCTCTTGACTTTTAGCTATTGCTCTAAAGCGCTTAACATTGACATACATTGTAAAAATTCACGTAGGATTGATGGAAAGAATACGATTAAATAACAGTTGATGGCTGGGCAGATTTGAAATGTTTTGGTTTTAGTGATTGCGTGGAAGTTCATAAATGTTTGTTTAAGACGTTTCTTAAAGGCAAAGAATATCTGATCAGGTTTGGTATTGTTGATATATAGTTAGAGGTAGGGAGGGCTTTCCTTAAGAAAATGAGTTACTTTTGGCTACAGAGTCATAAATGTTGGCAGCCAGATCCAATTTCTGGGGCCTGATGGCTCCTTAGTTTTGCTATTTAGTATCGTATTTTTAATTTGGTAGCTAATAGTAGACCTAAGGGCAATGAGGGGCACACGGGGCGAACAATTCTTACTAGATGAGGGCCGTGTCCTCCCGGAGTTCTTCTTGAAATTTGTTGCTGAATTAAGGAATCTGGAAGACTGAGCATATATTAATAGTGGCTAATGACGATGTTTTGGTGTCGGTAATGATCGTGATGGTAATGCTGTTACAGAGATGTTAGAGTCATCAGTCACACTTATAATTATGACAGTGGTGATCGCCACGATAATGATAGTGATAGTTGACTGATGATAGTTGACTGAAGATACTAATTATAGCGATCAAATAAATATTACCTGATACTTCTTGACATAATTGATAATCGATCTATTGTTATTTATAATGAGTTGCTTACTGGTCTTTGTGTATGGCGAACCAGGGACAATGACCAGGAGGCCCCCCTTTTGTGGACGGTTATAGCACTCAGTAACTAATTTAATTATAAACTATGTCTGTGTTCGTGTGTATGTTCCGCAGTACCTGAGTTAGCTAGTGAAGAATTTCATAACCCTGAAGAAGGTCAGATTTATTGTCGGGTTAAGTTAGTCTGTTTAGCTTTGATGATTGTCACACCTGGGATATATGACCAAAGATGATATACCGTATGCTGCATAATATTATGAATTAATGAAGATTTACTGGTAAAGCTTAATTATTCACCTCCATAAAATACATTTTATCAACTTATCAGGGTGATATATAAATAAATATATATTTGGACATAATGTTTATACATAATTTCAAATATAAATTGATTTTATATGCATTGACATTTTTAGAACATTAATTGTCATGCTTCGAAAGTATGTGAATAATACTAATTAATGTAACTTGGGAAAAGCCACTTTAGAAAGCAAAGGTTAGAATGCCAAAAACTAAGCGACACTGGGTTTCAACGGACGGACACAATGGTGCTAATTGAAGGAGCCATGAATTAGTAGCTGAATATAGCCATGTGCCTTCGTAGTGCTAACATGATGAGATTACAGTGTATTGTGGTGGAATAGTTAGCTGCATTGCTTCAGCATGTCACCACAAGATCCGCGTGAAATACCTATATTATTGTTATCGCAGTTGTGGACTATTGACATGTCATGAAGTGTACTATCTATGTTGAGAAGACCAGTGGTTGTCACGCCCATGCTGCAATACTCAACTGATTCTTATACGTGGTGATGATTGATGTTTTACGGCCACATTTGTGCACAGGGTAGGCTAAATGGGCCGAGCGACTTCCAAAGGTAATGAGACGAAGTGAAAGACGAAACAACCTTCAGATATGCCCACGCCGGGATTCGAACACGGGTGGTAGTGATCTGTGGTCCAGCACGCTACCGCTAGACCACGGAGGCGCCCGATTCTTATACGTGGATGATAGCTTGCACTTAACTATAACTTCAAATATTTCCACCAATTCTCTCTATTATTCAAGTGAAATAGAATACAGAAATGTGCTGTACCTGCCATGGAAGCATCTGCTTAGCTAATGTCTCTTACTCATCCAAATAAATAATCCGTATGTCTTTTGACCCTTTAAGAGGGGAACTAGACATAGTCCAAAGAAACGGCCTACAGGAAATTACTTTGGAATACATGGTTGGTTCCAGTATGTATTGCACGATTGATGCTTCTCGTCAAAATAAATTACTTTGGGAAATGCCACCAACTATTGTTAACTAAACTTCTACGATTAGAACAAATATCCACGCAAATCATCATTTCAATATAACTATTGAAATTGACAAAATTTATCACATACAAATGAATTTATTCCCAATTTAATTCAATGTATAATTATATTTTAAATGCACTACTATATTAATGAAATACCAAGAAACTAAAACGATGGTGGACAACTCTGCGGGTGTCTGCTGGAAACTGTTGTAATAATGAAAAAGAACCCGGACTGAGGAGTTGATAGCCAGAAATGAAAAAATTCACAATAACCATCGGTTAGAGTTCACATAAACAAAACCGTGACAGGAAACGCAGTTGTGATATAATAATAATAATAATAATAATAATTGGCATTAATATCAAACATTCATAACATTAGAACACAAGTAAATAGCAAAATACATCGTTACAATCTGAGCATTTTTCATTCGTACACCAAATATGGCTTTGGTAATTTAAAATAAACTTTTATTTGGTGTTTGATTTTGGAATGAGATGAATTTTTGATGTCCATTAGGGATCTTGACTGATTAATCTATATTTTTGGAAGTACTTATAGACGGAGTCTTCGTGCAAGTTGCACTGAACATCTAGTAATGTTTGTCTTAGCATGTTGTCTAGCCGGACGTTAATCAAGATTATCTCGATTGAATTGGATGTGCCAGCAAATGAAAGGGGAAGTTTATTTGTTATGTAATCAAATATCAACAAAAAGTTGATGTTCATTCAATTTTAAAATTCGCGAAACTTAAAAAAAGTGAAAGCGTGTTTCCATTGTAATTAGCGTTATTAATAATATGCAATGCCTGGTGTTAGCCTTTCCACACACACACACACACACACACACACACACACACACGTAAGCCATAGGAATAGTGATAATGTATTAATACAAAAAAAAGTTCGCATGCTATCTCGGGTAAGATGTTCTTCGGTTGCTTGATAAAAAATGCTGATTTCGAAACTTCTGTGTTAACATGAGTGATGTTATACGGTCGTCAATGTAAACCCACCAAACGTTAGCACCTTTTTCATCACAGGTTTTATCTATTGCTTTTAGCAGAATATTGTCCATGTGTATTTTATGTCCGGTTAATTCAAAATATTTATGATTATGCATAATAAATATTTTAGTTTTATTTGCATTTAATGAGAGTTTGTCATCGCAAAAGAATATAGAAAAATTGTTGATCTGTTTGTTTGCATTAGAGAACAATTGATTCACATCATAGTGTGAAATAAATAGAGTAAGATCAATAGCAAATGATCTAATATTTCAAGTACATTAATAGTATATGCCATTCACATAGATAAGGTATAGTATTGGTCCAAGAATAGAGACTGGGAGTACTCCATCATCCAACAGGTAAATAGGAAGTATCTACTTTTCCTAATTCAGTAAGCTGACATCTATCAGACAGATAACCTTGAAACCATAGATTCGTATGTATTCCATAAGAGCAAGAGAATATCGTGGTTGATAATATAAAAGGCCTTGGATAGGTCGCAAAAGATGCCTAATGTAAAATCAATATTCACTTGGTTGATAGCATTAGCACAATGGTTAAGTAGGTTTTTATTGGATGAACGGTAATGGGATTATATCGGAATTCTTATTGATGCTTAAACGGAGTATTGTTGGAATCCAAAAATATTAATAACTTATTAAACTTTAATGTTTCTATCAATTTAGAGAAAGCTGTAAGAAGACTT
Source organism: Paralvinella palmiformis (assembly GCA_025642065.1). Lineage (NCBI taxonomy): Eukaryota > Metazoa > Annelida > Polychaeta > Terebellida > Alvinellidae > Paralvinella > Paralvinella palmiformis. Next base: position 781,748 of record JAODUP010000204.1, read on the forward strand.
CCTGGGCTATAATATTTCTGGAGACCTAATAGATTGGAATAACTTTAGCGATTTTCATTTCATCAGGAACTATACCAGTATTGAAAGATATGTTTATTATATGTGTGATTGGTTGGATAATGATACATATTATTTGTTTAGGTAATTTACTAGAAACAAATCATTGTGACCATAACTAGATTTAGGTTTTAATTTATTGGCTATCGAGAGAACATCAGGAGACAACACAGGTTTATGAATATGCTATTTGTTACTGATGTGGACATATAATTGTTAAACCTTTTACTTGATGCTTGGACGTTTTGACGAGTTTGCATTCCAATTTTAGAAAAACAATTATTGAATCCTTCAGCAGCTTGAATTTTATCAGTTAATGGTACATCCTTTATTAATAACGTGTGTGAGAAAAGCGACTTATTAGGTTTTCCTGTAGCCTGTCAAAGGATCATCCATGTTTTCTTTATATTTCGCTTATTGTCTTGTGAAGAATTTCGGAAATATTTCATTTTCATTGCTCGTTTTAATTAATTAAACATATTACTCTATTGTTTAATTTCGGATATATTTCGTTCGGATGGTTTAACTAATCTTCTAGAAAATAATTTTCTTTGACGAAATTAAGAGATCCTTGGTAAACCAAGGTTTTCTTTTTATAATGCAGGATTATTTCTGAATACCCTTATAATAGGTAAAATTCAATACATGCTTAATTGGGGCACGTTATTCCAGCATATGGTGAAAGCAAATTTGATTTTTAAATTTGTTTATTTTGTTTTCGGACAATAGTTTTACTTTATTTGTTGAATTTGTTTTGTTTTTAATATTAACCACATAAAAGTTTCCAAAAATGATCGGCAAGATGATCTGTGATTTTGATTCCCGAAATAGCCATTTTTGATCAATTATTTGTACAAATGTGATACATTAATGTTGATGAAGTGGTGATAATCCTTGAGGGTTTTGTAATCGGACAATATATTATCTAGATAATCAGATGTCTTAATGTGAGATTTAAATTTTAAAAAGTAGATGTTCATATCAACCTTAATAATACATAATTTAATTTCAGTATAGATTATCACGATAATGTCGATGAAAATATATCAATATCGGCCCACGGTTCAGTATTTTTGTTATAAATCAAGTTGGTAAATATATAGTATTTGTCCCATTTGAATTAAGAATCTCAAAAACTCGATTAGAAGATATGTTGAACGAAGACACTAATGTCTTCTTCCCGTATTATTAAATTAATGTTAGCTCCCCCCTATCCCCTAATAAATAGCCTCTCTCTCTTTACAGGATCGCCATCTGGATCTTTATATAAAGAAATTAAATCCTGACTAGCTCCAGTTCTGATCTCAAATGTAAACTCGTCCGTTAGTTAATTATATAAGAAGACGTATTCCTCGAACCAATCACATGGCACAACCAACGATCATATAGAAGTAAACACACATTTATGATAGATATATGAAAATGTGAATAAAAAACCACATAAAAGTTAGACATCATGATCTAGATAACCCCCCCCCCCCCAACATCCACGCGAGAATAATAAATATCACATCAAAATCAATACTCATGCCATAACAGATATATTTATCAGTATATATAAGACAAACCAAATGTTTATAGCATAATTTCTAAAAGTCATTTTGCTAAACTGGCAAATACAACTTTATTTCTTAGATTTAGATGGCAATAAGTGATGCATAAATATATTTAGCATAAGCACTGTTAATTTTTTATTATTAGTTTAAAATTATAAATATTTCAATCACTTTAGTTACTCACATTAGTGTCAAGTAGATGCTGACAGTTTTTATGTACATCGTTCAATATCAGTCCCATTAGGTTCTCGTCTTTCCAATGCCATTTCTCCTCTGCGTGATCGTCCCACATTGACATCTCGTTGCCTCAGTTAGCGCCGGGCTCCATTACATTCGGCGAATTTCTTAGATCAGGTGGCTCTTATGGACATTGTTAGCGCTTAATTAGGTGAGAAGGTAGTATACACATCGGTCTTCATCTTTATCTCAGGTCTGTGTTATCGGTTATTAGAGTATCTCCCATTTGCTTCATAATAGCCGGCTCGTTCTCCGTCATGATCTCCATTATAACCGTATCCTGGTTGATGAAGATGGCCTTAAGATGCTGATTGTACTGCTCTATTCTGTTATAGGTGATATTATCGATATCTTCCCACTGTACAGAACATAATTATCTGTCACTTTGACTGATAAATTAGTAATGTCAAAGGAAACATTCCTAAACGTACCACCAGTGTATGATTTGCCGTCGATGATGAGGTGATCCTGAACAAGCGATGCTTTCTGCCTCAAAACCTTGGCCCTCTTCAGTACCTGGCTGAGTAAACGTCTCTGTTGCTCGATCTCCCGTGGAAATTGCTCGTTGATGTAAATGGGCTGTGATCGTCCCTTTAGTGTGTATGAGGCATTTAGAATATTCTTCTTATCAGATAAAAGTGAAAATCATGCTAGTATATCTCTAGCCTTATTTCCTTTCTTCGATTTATTAGAAAGGATTATGTAGCATTTTAGAATGTTAATATCGTGATCAATAAAGCTCTATTTCGTCACAAATAAAGTTGACAATGTATTACGTGTGTCCTGTTCAGATTCGTCATCAACTTCTTCAAATCCAGTAAATATCAAATTATTTATCATGATGTGATGATGATGATTGGTGTTTACGGCTACGTTTGTGCACATGGTAGGCTAAATGGGCCGAGTGACCTTCAAAGGTAATGAAGCGAAGTCAAAGTTGAAATAGCCTTCAGATATGCCAACGCCGAGATTCGAACACGGGTGGTAGTGATTTGTGGTCTAATACGCTACCGCTAGATCACGGAGGCGCCCATATTTCTCGTGATGTACGATTAAACTTTAATCAAGCTTTCTGATGTCGATTTGCTCTTTAAGAGAAGATAGTTGATCTGTGTTATTCACTAAGTTAATTTGTTAATTTCACTTGATCCTGTTTGATAATGTTTTACAGTCTTTCAAGCGTCTTGCTCTGATGCACATTGGTCTTCATGTGTGCACTGGTCAGTAATCTCTGGAGTGTGACAGCTACGGCTGGTAAGGTGTGCACCAAGTTTGAATTGACAGTTTGCTTTGAGAAATATTGATATATTCACATCAATAGTCTCTGTTAGTTCTTGGCATATTCCTAATTTTACATTACAAGATTATCCATAACTATTTATAGTCACAATATTCTATATAATTTCCTCCAAATAATATATTCTAGAGTGTGAGATAAGGAAGGCCTCATTATCTTGATCTTGACAACTTCCCTTATTTGTTATACTGAAAACAAATTATTATTACTATTTTGATAACATGAAACTTTGGGAATATAAAATTGACAAAAATATCCATCAGATGGTAAATAAAAACAGCACAATGAAAAGAAAGAAAACATTTTTTTTTGTGTGGTGAACTCATGGCTGGAAATAAATTAAATGCAGATATGCAATTCAAATCGCCCTTATAAATTTCTGTGTAGATCTTGGACAAAACTTTGTATGTTATATTGGTAAATATATTAACACATTAGAGAAAAATATCCAGTTCGAATATTGAGTTAAAAATAAATTTGCATATAGATGTAACGCGGCTTTAGAAAAAAAATACTTTCAAGTGATATTAAACTTGCACTAGAGTCTACTCTTCAGAGATGGAAGTAATAAAAATGTCTAATTACAGACTATATTAATCTCGATAAGAGAGGAGTTATTGTGAACTTGTTTCGCCTCCAATAGCGAAGTGCATACCTCCCTAGTATTGTGAGCCGACAAATTAATATCTGAATTGGCTTGAAGTTGAAATACCACCACTGTCCTTTATCTTAGTGTAACAAGAGACCAACTCGTGTCAGCGCTCTATTAGTATGCTATCATCATACAATAATGTTTTAAATTCAGGATCAGTGATCAGCAATCTGTTAGTATACTGATGATCTAAGGACTTCATGTGGTGTCCCTATCATATAGACGTGTATAGTTGTCACACCATTATCAAGTCCTGAGATAGTATCTTATTTATTGTTGTCAGTTTGTCTTTGTTTTATAAACCGTGTCTACGAACTGTTTAGTGATGAGTTCCAGGTGAGTACCTACCTGATAATAACTGAGTCCATTAAGATACTTGGTGATAATTGTTTATTACCAAACTCTGAGTAGTGATTGAGTCGTACCAGACACTCGGTAATGATTGACTCCATCCAGGTACTCACTGATGACTGAGTCGAGACAGACAATCGACCCCCCACCCACCGATAGTCGGTGAGTATGAATCCTATTAGATAGATACTAGATGATAATATAATTTCGTCACGTACTTAGTAATAAGAGAGTTTTACTCTAGGTACTCAATGTTGATTGAGTATTGTGATGTGAGAGAGGAATATCTCAGTGTTAACCTTCTATAATGAGTTCATTTGAGGACAGATAATTATCTCGTCCATAAAATAGTGTTAAACCGAAATTGTTGTTCTCTTTGTTATTGTTGTAGAGTATATCTACTTGTATTGTTCTCCTTATTATAATTGTTATCTTCGGTTTTGTGGTTAATGCTGTTCATGTGTTGTTTGAGTTAACATATTTGTTCCCCCCCCTCTCTCTCTCTGTGTATATGTGTGCGCGCGCGTACACCCATACTTCATTATATATATATATATATGTATAGTTGTCAACTTATTCATACAGTTATAATTCCGTCATAGACTTCATAACAATATGAATCCTATTCATCTGCCCGCGTATCTTTCTTAAGATAATTCTTGTCACACACACACTCGTGCCCCCCCCCCCACACACACACACCCACACACACAGACTGCTGCTATGTACGTCAGTATGTTACGTGTTAACACGTCATTCCTAATTAAATAAGTAATATTCGCTGTTCGTTCGTCGCCTCTAGTAGATAAGCTGAAGCCTCTACCAAATAATGTCTTTAGCGCCTCTAGCGGAGACAACCAAAAGCGGTGTTGGTGGTCTATATAAATGAACCGGTAACCATGGTTACAGACTCTGATATCGACTTATTATAATACTGATTACTATATACCAGATGCTAATAACGTGTATAACTAGCTATATAGGTGTGTGTGCGTGTGTGTCTGTGCGTCTCCCTCCCCCCTCTGTGTGTGTGTGTGTGTGTCTGTGCGGCTCCCTCTCTCTCTCTCTCTGTGTGTGCGTCTCTCTCTCGCCCCCCCCTCTCTCTCTCTCTCTGTGTGTGTGTGTGTGTGTGTGTTCAAACTGGTAATAATGATAGAATAATAACCCTAATTTCTAGTTATTCATACGTTAGATTTAAAACCAACACATTAGTATTTATTAAGGGACTGGAGGTAATTAGATCAACTGTAGCGTGATCCATTATATTATTATTATTATCTGTTCCACTTTGTTCTAAGTATGTTCTGTTTGTTCCCCGTTGTTCTGTTTGGTTTGTTGTGTGTACGTTTGTCTAATTGGCTGTTTGTATTCGTATGTCCATATAACTATATGTCTGTTTCCCGTTGTGTCCATATAACTATATGTCTGTTTCCCGTTGTGTCCATATAACTATATGTCTGTTTCCCGTTGTGTCCATATATTTCTCCTTCTGTCATTAGGTTCGTCGCCCACTCAATATATCGCCCAACATGTTGATTAATTAACTAGCACGTGAATCAGGTGACCATTTACCATGATAACTATTGTGGCAGATTAAGTAGACAAACAGTCATCCCATCTCTAGGTGTATATGAGCTTGGTGTAGTCGACTAAATATGCGTGAACACCCCCCCCCACACACACTCTCCGCCAAAGGGACTGGCTGTGTCTCGTGATCTATGGGTGAGAAGTGGGAGGTGCTTATTGTGTTTTAGTGGGCAGGGGAAGATACACAACCACCCAGCCATCTAGCCACCAAACCACCCAGCAAGCCACCCAGTATAGAGCTACCTTGTCCAGGTACTATTGGAGATCAGTCAGTATAAGGCATCAGTCTGACGAGAAGCTTTACTGATACTGATCATATGTCATCAGGTACCTCGATCTTCACTTCGCTAACGTTCGCTTGGTCTTCACTTGGACATATACACAGAGGTTATATAAAGTCTGTTTGATATTCACCTGGACATATACACATAGGTTGCATAAAGTCTGTTTGATATTCACCTGGACATATACACATAGGTTGCATAAAGTCTGTTTGATATTCACCTGGACATATACACATAGGTTGCATAAAGTCTGTTTGATATTCACCTGGACATATACACATAGGTCATAAAAACGTCTGTTTTGGTATTTACCTGGACATATACACATAGGTTGCATAAAGGTATATGGACATATAGACATAGGTTGCATAAACTGTTTGATATTCACCTGGACATATACACATAGGTTGCATAAAGTCTGTTTGATATTCACCTGGACATATACACAGACGTCATAAAAACGTCTGTTTTGGTATTTACCTGGATATATAGACAGACATTAGACAGGAGATCTGGACATATATAAAGGTATATGGACATATAGAGATATTGTACAAACTTTCACTTTGTGTTCTTCTTGCTTCACTTCTATGTAAGTTAATATCTGCTGATTGGACAATACAGGTAATGACCATTAGCTGTTAGTGTAACCGTACGAGTCAGTGAATGAGTGAGTGAGTTTTGCCTGCATATTTTATTGAAATTGAGGGTAAATCTGTTTGTGTGTGTTCATCCATGTGCGAGCGTGTTTGTGTAAATAATTGTGTGATTTTTAGAGACTGGGAAATGAGAGAGAGAGAGAGAGAGAGAGAGAGAGAGAGATACTGGCTCACAGAGTATATTTCTATTTCAGCAGAACATATCCAGCAGGAAATTCCATTCATCCATCTATTTCTCTGATACCTTACACCCCATAGGACACCTCAGATAGATATATTTTCTTCATCAAAATGGCGGGTCAGTTCCAAGTTACTAATCCTTACCATAGCCAAGGTATAGCGGCAGGTGGCTCAGCTCTATTAGATGCTATCAACAAAGGCAAGGTACACCTGGCTAAGTTTATACTTGATGCAGGTGAATGTGACACCGTAAATACGAGAGACTTTAAGGGCAAGACTCCACTGATTAGGGCCTGCTATATTAAGGTGAGTCACTATTTGAAAGCCGTCCTGTTGAGGTGAGTTATTATTGTCAATACTGTCATGATGAGTTACGTGACAGTCCGTTGAGGTGTTCATCTCTCATCATATTGCTATATTGAAGACAGTCATTTCTTTAGAGACTATTATAATTATGTCAGCTATTCTCATAATGACGACTTCATATCATGATACTGTTAGTACTGAAGTAGATCACCATTTGGATACTGTAATTTTGAGGTCAAGGACTAATGTCACATCAGGATTAAGTCGGCTCCATAATATTATCACATTTAGTATATATTAACTATTATAACTTTACTAAAAATGAAAATGAACATAATCCAGAATGAGAGTCTATTGTGTCAAGTGTGTGTCGAGTTTATCTATCATTATATTAAATTGTGTCACTGAAACACATTTACGACAAGTGGACACTCTATAGTCTATTCCAGCAGTTTTTACATTGTATATCACGAGGAGTCATTAATACACATATATATAATCATGACAAATAGTTAAACGTCGTGTAGATAATATACGTGTCAAGGTCACGGTTAGAACAATGGGGAACACGTGTGTCAAATCTGTCATTAGAATAGTAGAGAACAAATGTGGCAAAGTTATTGTTACAACAGTAGGTAACACATGTTTTTACATTATCAAATTAATTGTGGTAATGAACATTTTAACTGGTTTGATACTAAAGTCGTATTTCTTGTATCAGTAAAAGTACAAAGGCCAAGATAATCCCTCCCCGCTCTTTTTGGATTAGTTCTACATCTTCGGATAGTTTAAAGTCTGTTCTTAAGACTCACCTGTCAGTTATCATTAACCTTCAATTAAAGTGAACTCTTCATGTCACATGACAATAAGATAGCCTGAATATGTTAGACACCCTGGGTAGGTTAAACATTCTGATTATGTTAGACACACTGAGTATATTAGACACACTGAGTATGTTAGACACACTGAGTATGTTAGACAACCTTAATAAGTTAGATGATCTGAGAATGTTAGACAGCTTAAATATCTTAGATGATCTTAGTATGTTAGACAACCTCAATATGTTATTTGATCTGAGTACCGGTATGATAGACAACCTCTATATCTTAGATGATCTGAGTATGTTAGACAGCTTCAATTTGGTTAGGTAAGCTTGGTATGTTAGACAGTCTGGTTATGTTAGACAGCCTCAGTGTTAGGTAGCCTGGGTATGTTAGACAGCCTCAGTTTTAGATAGCCTGGGTATGTTAGACAGCCTCAGTGTTAGGTAGTCTGGGTATGTTAGACAGCCTCAGTGTTAGATAGCCTGGGTATGTTAGACAGCCTCAGTGTTAGGTAGTCTGGGTATGTTAGACAGCCTCAGTGTTAGGTAGTCTGGGTATGTTAGACAGCCTCAGTGTTAGGTAGTCTGGGTATGTTAGACAGCCTCAGTGTTAGATAGCCTGGGTATGTTAGACAGCCTCAGTATTAGGTAGTCTGGGTATGTTAGACAGCCTCAGTGTTAGGTAGTCTGGGTATGTTAGACAGCCTCAGTGTTAGGTAGCCTGGGTATGTTAGACAGCCTCAGTTTTAGATAGCCTGGGTATGTTAGACAGCCTCAGTGTTAGGTAGTCTGGGTATGTTAGACAGCCTCAGTGTTAGATAGCCTGGGTATGTTAGACAGCCTCAGTGTTAGGTAGTCTGGGTATGTTAGACAGCCTCAGTGTTAGGTAGTCTGGGTATGTTAGACAGCCTCAGTGTTAGGTAGTCTGGGTATGTTAGACAGCCTCATGTTAGATAGCCTGGGTATGTTAGACAGCCTCAGTGTTAGATAGCCTGGGTGTGTTAGACAGCCTCAGTATTAGGTAGGCTATGTATGTTAGACAGCCTCAGTGTTAGGTAGTCTAGGTATGTTAGACAGCCTCAGTGTTAGGTAGTCTGGTTATGTTAGACAGCCTCAATGTTAGGTAGCCTGGGTATGTTAGACAGCCTCAGTGTTATGTAGGCCATGTATGTTAGACAGCCCCATTGTTAGATAGCCTGGGTATGTTAGACAGCCTCAGTATTAGGTAGTCTGGGTATGTCAGACAGCCTAGGTGTGTTAGGTAGTCTGGGTATGTTAGACAGCTTCAATGTTAGATATTAGAAAATAAAGAGTATATCAGGTCAGCTGACTATGTAAGAAACTTAAAGAACCTGGTCAAATAAAATAATAGTAGCTTGTTTAAAAATATGAGGTACAAATATATCATATACAATCAATTCTGTACTTGGCTTGGGTCATGTACTACTACTAACACTAATAATAATAATAATAATAGGGTTTAATATAACATCCTTATTATACGGACACAATAACAGGATTTTGTGTAAACAATAAACTAGCCGTCTAATAAGATATGTTTCTTTCAGACCAGCCTTTAACATGACATGCTACCTGTTGGTCGGCCTAGTAATATGATCGATTATCAATAGACCAGCTCAGTAAAATAACCGACTATCATTATATCAGTTCAGTAATATGACCTAATTTTACTAAACCTAGTCAGTAACCTGACCTATTATCAGTACCCCATCCCAGTAACGTCGCTTACTATCCTTACAGCACCGTAGTAACATAATCATTTTGGACTAGCGACTTATATTATTATATGTTGTCGCCATATTCTGTTGACATCCTGTATCCCGAACCTTCCCAGTGTCCTCCACTGACGCTCTAACCTTCACCTTATACACGGTGGCAACTCGGCCGCCGCCATAATGGTAAAGCCCTCAGAACACCTTACATTTTAGCCAGCTTGATGCAGTAGTTGGGACCAATATCGCGACACAAAGCCAGAAACCAATCTATTCCACTTAATCTCGATCACTTTGAGAGGACCCGAACAGCCACGTTAAGCATCACAAACTCTAGTTCTTGATGTATCCACGGCCTTAGGCCACTCGATTACTGGTTGGTCTTTGTCAAAAGTAAGCAATTGGGGAATTTAATCAACATTTCTGATGGCACAACTCTCTCTCTCTCTCTCTCTCTCTCTCTCTGAGGACACCTTACTGATTGTCATCTTTATACAACCTACTGAAGGCTATCTTTATACAACCTACTGAAGGCTATCTTTATACAACCTGCTGAAGGCTAACTTTATACAACCTACTGAAGGCTATCTTTATACAAGCTACTGAAGGCTATCTTTATACAAGCTACTGAAGGCTATCTTTATACAACCTACTGAAGGCTATCTTTATACAACTTGCTGAAAATCATATTGCTACACCTTGTGGAAGTTGATTATTTTACGACTTATTGCTGGTCGTATTTATTGTATTATACACTTTGCTGAAGGCCACATTTTTTACAGCTTGCTGAAAATTGTATTTTTATAGCATGCTGAGGGTAATATTTATACAGCCCATTAAGGGTCATATATATATATATATTTATATTTATATATATAACTCAACTCAATCGATTTATTTCATAATATAAAAGTCCATATTATACAGTGAAGTATATAATACACATAACAAATTATAAACAAATTATAAATTAAGTATTTTCGTCCATCTAGCACAAGAGCTAGAATGATAGTAAAACAAACTAGAGACAATACATTGTACTAGCTAATTGTTATTAGCACCTAAACGTGTTTTAAAACTATAAATGTTTTTGCGAACTAGCACCCTAAATGAATCAATGTTATTATTGTAATAAATTGCAGACATACTCTCCCCCCTTAAAATACCAAATAATTTTCTGTATATATTATTAAAGGCCACTACAACACGTTTATATGTATACTGATTATATGTAGACCACAAATGACAGTCATAGACATTGTAAAGGAATGATCTAAATATTTTACTTTAATACTAGAGGGACATGTTTTGAAGTGACTGATAAGTATATTTCCTCTTGAATAAAGTGATTTAACATATCTCATGATATCATCATCATCATCCTGATGTTTGTCATGTATAATTACACCTAAATATTTGTTACTTGTCACAAAAGTCAGAGGTATACCATTAAGGCAGAGAGTTGGTACAAATAAACCATTCAGTTAATTGATACAGGTATCATCCACATACATTAAATGATTTATGATCATGCCATTCATACTACAACCAATATAACTCTGATTCAAGTTGCAACTTTACAAGTTTGGTATAATAATAACTGAGCTCTCCATATATATATTAAATAACACTTTATTCAGCTTGTTGAAGGTCGTATTTTATAGAGTTCACTCAAAGTCATATTTATACACTTTGCTGAAAGTTACATTTATACAAGTTGCTGAAGGTTATATTTATACAGGGTTGCAATAAGCCAAATTTATTCAGCTTGCTGAAAATCATATTTATATATATTACTGAAAGCCATCTTTATACACCCTGACTACGATGATATTTTTTACAGCTTGCTGAAGGTCAGTATTATACAGCCTAGTTGAGAGTTCTTCTTGTCCATATGTATTATGGAACACTTTATCAATGGTATCAGTGTGTATGGTCCTCCCTGTTGACTCGCGAGGCCATGCGAGGACTTGCTGTTAGAAGGCGACATTCGGCTTAATTTCCTAATTGCACCAATCGGAAGTGGAATAAGAGTGGAGAGAAGTGGCCAGCACCATATTGGGGGCCAATTGTATTCTCTACTCTCAAACATATATACCAGTCGTCTGGGTATCAGTCTAGTTGATCGGATAATATGTCACCCGAAAGACAAACTGTGGAAATAATCGGAGCCCACTCATGACTGACGCATGCGCAGAAATATATGAGCTGTATTGTTATGCAATAAACCTTTGCTGATTTAAACCAGAAACAGGACAAACGTAGTATTAATGTACTGAACTTGTACTTGAGGTTTATGTATGTGTAGATTGTACACAAATATTGTTTCGAGTTAATACATATTCTTACTTGAATAAAGTAGGTATGAAATGTAAATGACCTATGTCCCAGGAGGGGGCGAAGTGTGAAGATGGAATGTAAATAGAAAATTAAATACATCCTAGGCTACGCCTATGTCCATTCTAAAAGTTGTTAATTAACACTGAATATTGTATATATCTTACCGAATCCTAGCTACCTCTGAACGAGAAATGTATGAATTTTTAAAACCTATCGACTGTTCGGTTCCCTTTTAAAAGGAGACAATAGCTTATTGTTTAAATCTTTTATACTGTCTAACTTAACAGTACTCAACATTATCCAATAGGGGAATCTAATCTAACTGGACCTTAAACTGGCATAATACATTTTTGAAATGCATACATAGGCTATATAATAATAATAATAATAATAACAGTTGAGATCTTACCAGAATATCAACAACAATGAGGAAGTGCTAGTATATAGTGATAATGGATATTGTAATACAATAAGATACTTTATATTGTATTTTAATTAACCAACTCGTCTATCAATTCTAAGTACTTATCCCTCTACCAACAAAACCAATGGTCTTGTCCTGTCCTCAAAAATACAAAAGTTGTTAAAACTCCCACCACCTTACTCACTCCATCAGATCTACCTCAACTTATCAATGTCACAGATCAATCGATAAGCATCTGATTGGAAATAACAGATAATTATATGATAATTAACACATCGTGATGTTACCAATTAACAACTAGGTTCAAATATTTTATCAGACATGTATATGTGTGTGCGCCCGGGTGAGTATCTACATATTTCAGTACATGTATCTCTACTATCAGGTACACTCATGTCATAGAACAAGCAGTGCCAGCCGCTGGCATTGGCTTTTTTGTTTGGTTCATATCTTAACCCCCTCACCACCGAAGACACACACACACACACACACACACACACACACACACACACACATATATATATATATATATATATATATATATAATGCATACACATACACACGTAAACACCTACATCAATGTCGTGATGACTATAATAGTGTTGCCGACAAAATTATGTCATCTCCGTTACTAAGTATATGTTTCAATACAAAGGACAACTAGTTAGAGAGGATCACGTGATAAATCACGTGATATTTACTGTGCTAGTTTAGCGAATGAATAAATGACTTTAATTTCTTAACCGTACATAAAACATGTCAGACACAAACAGAAATGGTCAGCATGAAGATGTAGAAAGGAGTCTATCAGGCGTAAATAAATATTATAGAACTTCGATCATATTAAGTTGAAGCCATACTACAACTAAATGTAATATATATATATATATATATATATATATATATTAACAAATAACACAGAGTAATTGTATATCCCTTAAATTTGATGGTGCCACGCCGATGTTGTCCCCCCATGACCCAACCCATTCCATAAAAGAGCATGCCTCTCCATTTGGTGGCGAGAAAGGTAAGGTTGGTCATTATAACCTTCCAGTGTGGACTGTTAGAATATGGACAAGAATCCTACACACGATGTAAGCGTCGAGTTGCTCATTAACATATTTTGTGGTAGATAGCTCCATGTTTGAGCAATCATTTGTATTATGCTACGAGAAGCAGATAATGTGAGTGAATTTGTGTACTTAATTTGTACGATATTAATATGTATGTGTGTCCTTATTGAGGATAGCAACAAGCACTTTGAACGTACATATCTGCTAACTTACAAATGTATTATTTTATGGAAGTGAAGGTGTCTATTAATTGGTGAGGTGTGTGCTCTATTGTGTGCTCATCGAGTGATTTGAACACTTTTTCTTTTGCATAATAATTAATTTTGATAAATGAACATAACAAATTATCCCCCATAATCTCATGCCACGGGTTAGGTTTGGATACACGAGATAATAATACATTGTAGTTAAGTGGGGTTTGGGGGGAGAGGGGGGGGATTTATTTAACTTTACTAATTACAAAAAAAGATTTTTATTTTAGTTATTCATCAAACTTTTTCATTAATGTACATTCCCAAAATTTCGTTCTCATTATAATATTGTTAGATAATTGAGATCTTCTCTTGTATCTTGTTGTCTTTGATTGGAAAATAACGTGTAAATTTGGTTTGGACACATTAAGTGATATTTTGTTCGTTCTAAACCAATCAGTTAATTTGTGAAGTTTGTTGTTCATCGTTGTGTACAGATAAGATATATTTATAGATGAAGAATAAATAGTTTTTTCATCTGCGAATATTATTGATTTTGGTTAACTTTAAAATCATTTGTGTAAATAATGAAAGTCAATGGTCCAAATCTTGAACCTTATGGAACCCCCATATTTATTATTTTATATGGTATAGGTAGCTGGAGAACCAGTCTAAGACATGGTCTCTTATACCACAAAATTCTAGGTTCTTCAGTAAAATATAACTGAATATAATTATTGTATTGTTTCCATTTATACTAATTAACGGGACTGGTGAATCATCCATAGTTTGAATTCAAACGATTCTCTGTGCCAGTGCCTTATTCCACAATACTAACACACACACACACACACACACACGCACGCTAATGTCGTGATGACTAAAATAGTGTTGCCATCTAAATGACTTCATTTTTATTACTCAACGATTTATTGTAAACAATCTATTAACTTAAAATAACCGTGAAGAGAGAATTACGTGATAAATAACGTGATAGTTACTGTGATAATTTAATAATTATAATTATCCTAGTGCTTAGGTTTATGATAATAATAATAATAATATTGTTATTATTAGTTAGTTAGTATAACTAGTTTGATGATGGTGTTTAACACTATTTAGTAACCAGTGTTATGTTTATGTTCGTCTGGTTATTAGTGTTATTGTATTGTGTTTTCGCGTTGTAGTTACTCTAATTTTAATAGTAAGTGTTATTGTATCAGCTTGTGTTATTGTTATTGTAGTAGTAAGTGTTATTGTATCAGCTTGTGTTATTGTACTGTGTGTTGGCGTTATGGTTATTGTAGTAGTAAGTGTTACTGTATCAGCTTGTGTTATTGTTATTGTAGTAGTAAGTGTTAT
The DNA here is from genome assembly GCA_025642065.1 of Paralvinella palmiformis. Classification (NCBI taxonomy): domain Eukaryota; kingdom Metazoa; phylum Annelida; class Polychaeta; order Terebellida; family Alvinellidae; genus Paralvinella; species Paralvinella palmiformis. The sequence continues at coordinate 796,860 of JAODUP010000204.1, forward strand.
TGTATCAGCTTGTGTTATTGTACTGTGTGTTGGCGTTATGGTTATTGTAGTAGTAAGTGTTATTGTATCAGCTTGTGTTATTGTATTGTGTGTTGGCGTTATGGTTATTGTAGTAGTAAGTGTTATTGTATAAGCTTGTGTTATTGTATCAGCTTGTGTTATTGTTATTCTAGTAGTAAGTGTTATTGTATCAGCTTGTGTTATTATATCAGCTTGTGTTATTGTTATTGTAATAGTAATTATTATATTTTTCTATTTCTGATTTTATGATCATGGCAAATAATTCGTCTATTTATTGTATTAAATCCGTATTTTTCTCCAATCAGGATCACGATATTATACTTCCAAATAATTGACTGAATAAATTAGAGAAATCCATTTACAACATCGTAATAATAATAATAATCAGCATCATATTCTATTACTCCACGAGACGTTAATGGTTTGATAACAAGATCTACATATGACATCAGATAGTTGACCTAACATCACGTGACGTTTATGTTTCCATGAGGACAAACTATCGAGGACATCTGTTACATGTTATAAGTTGTTTACGTGTATTTAGAGCAGAATGGGTACAGGATATAGCCAACCTGACTCCATATTCATTATACGTACTCATGGGATCATTACGTATTAACTTTCATCCTAGAGATTAATACTCTTCCAGATGACAGTCACATAATATGTTGTTGTTGTTTTTTTGGTTGCCCTACAAAATCCAGAAAGACGTAATTAATCCATGATTGATGAGATTAAAAGTAGTGTCCAGAGTTAGCGAGGTGACAAATCTTAATACGTGTCTAATACGAGCCTAATTATTGTAGACGTCGCCATGGGAACAGATAATCCCCGATCTGTGAAGATCGTTTCTCATTGGCTGGTTTGATTAAAACAAGAATAAATGGCTGTTATTATGTTTATCTCCTGGCGGAAATTGGATTAGAGTTGGACAACGACATATCAGATGTTGGTAGTTCTGGTTCGAAATCCGGATCTGGTACTTCGCTTTTGCTTGAACCTCAATCCACGTCATCAACTGAGCTTGATTTTGAGCTCATCACTGAGCTTTATATTGAGCCTGTTACTGAGTTTGATATTGAGCCTGTTACTGAGTTTGATATTGAGTTCGTCACTGGGCATCATGTTGAGCTTGTCACTGAGATTGATATCAAGCCTTATAGTTAGTAGTGAGCTTGATAGTGACATTGAGTCTGATATGTATACATTACCACAAGCTGATGTTTATTTATAGATAATAAATTATAATGATGTAGAAACAGGTAAACAAACAGGTAGACAGACTAATAGACAGATGGACGGTGATATATACAGATAGACAGACTGATAAATAGATGGAGGGACAGATAGATAGATGGGGGGACAGATAGACAAACTGATAGACAGATGGAGGGACAGATAGACTGACTGATAGACAGATGGAGGGACAGATAGACAGACTGATAGATAGATGGAGGGACAGCTGGACAAACTGATAGACAGATGGAGGGACAGATAGACATACTGATAGGCAGATGGAGGGACAGATAGACAGACTGATAGGCAGATGGAGGGACATATAGACATACTGATAGATAGATGGAGGGACAGATAGATAGACTGATATACAGATGGAGGGACAGATAGATAGATAGATGGAGGGACAGATAGATAGACTGATATACAGATGGAGGGACAGATAGATAGACTGATATACAGATGGAGGGACAGATAGACAAACTGATAGACAGATGGAGGAACAGATAGACAGAGTGATAGACAGATGAAGGGACAGATAGACAGAGTGATAGATAGATGGAGGGACAGATAGACAGACTGATAGACAGACTAACACGGAGAAATATAATTATAATTGTTGGTTTAATATATTAAGTTATGTATCATCAATTTATACTACTACTACTACTGATTACTGACACTACTACTACTAGTACTACTACTACTACTAGTAGTAGTAGTAGTAGTATTAGTAAAAGTACGAGTACAAAATGTTTATTTACAGTCGATAAAATGTAAACAGATAACATTAGTAAACAAAGATTATTCGATTGACATAAATATCTACAAGACAAAATAAGTGAAGATGAACATAAAATAATGAGATAAAAATATATACAAATGACATATTAATATATAATATTCCTCGGATATTCAATTTACGTATACACTGGATACACACACACACATATATATATATATATATATATTACAGTTTTGGCGGGAAGTGTCGTCTGAATTTAGTCTAGTTTTATTTTCTCATCGTCTCCTTTATTTCCGAGGTAGGTTATCTAGGTAAATGTGATATATAATACTGTCTTCTTTTAAACAAGAAACCGTTCATAAAACGTGTCCTTTTACAATGAAGATAAAACAATATGCGTATATATATATTAATATCAATTAAAGCGAGTGTGTGCCTGTTTGTTTGTCTATGTGCTCGCAAATATTTTGAAAGAAGAGCCTTAAATGCCGGTGAATATAACATTGGTTAGGACTATGATAGATATATGTCATCAAATAGAATAGTTTCTTTCCGTCACCATTTGAAGACTCACCTTTTCAGACTTGTTTATCCTTCGTAAGTTTCCACTCCGTCTGATCATTTGTTGATAAACTTTCTATTGTACAGTCACTGAACTCGATTCTTTTCGATGATATTGGGGCAATAGAAGTTTATTATTATTATTATTATTATAAGATGACCGATCGAACGCCTAATATCCGATTAGTGTAGATATAATGAATAACACAATTATTTTTTTCCTAAATATTGATTTTAAACTATTTCAAACATCCATTGTTGCTAGTGATCAAAGCTGGTTGATATAGGTAGGACATGTCCTACTATCAAATCAGGATGACACCTATATCTAATACATCCTCGTCATAAAAACTGTAGATCAATCACATTTAATTCAGTAAATTATGATCAGAAAAGCTCAAGATGGAAGTGGATGACCATCTTAACAAACATCGATAAACTGTCACACATTAATTGGTGGTTGTCTTACCCGTGACTGATAGGTAGTCACGCGCGCGCGCACACACACACACACATACATACACACACACACACACACACAAGAAATAGACAGCGAGAGAGAGAGGGTTAATAGATTTTATACGACATTATATACATATGATGTGCACAGGAATTATTCAGAATATATTACTTGAAACAAGATATATAGAGATTCACACTTACATGTTAAATATAACATTAGAGACAGAAATCACATTGACAATTAGGTGTCGATTTCTGTAATAAATTCTTTATATATTACAATGTATTTTAGTTGCGTTTTTTATAGCCATTTGGTAGTTTATTCCAATGAAAAGTGTCCATGTAATTGAAACTTCGCTTATCATATGTGATTGTTTCATATTTGGGGATTCATACAATACTTTCATATATAACACTAAAACTTGTGTTCGTTGATTTGATACAATTATCCAAGTAACTTGGGGGGCTACATTAATGATTAATAATTTTATATGCCAGTTCAATAAACTTATAAATATTTACCATATACATTAGTTATTTATTATATTTATCCCATAATTTACCACAAGAACTTTTCCAATCTACAGCGATGACTGTCGAGGCGTCTTCTGAAAAATCACATTTAGACTCCATATTGAAATTTATCTTCACATGATTGGCTTCAAACCAGGAAGTAACTTTGTTTACAGTATATAATAGTTTGTCTTCGACTGAATCATAACTAAATCCGGTTCATACCCAAATATTATCATCTGCATAATTATAAATCTGCACATCCTTTATGTAAACATTGTCATTCACTAATATTGTTGCTAAATATTACTCGTTGTTTCCTGTTACAATAGTATCTAAACATTAAATCACAAACATACATAGATAGTCCATACGCATGAATTTGGCTATAAATAATTTTATGATATATAATCAAACGCTCGGGAAAAATCTATTAATAATAAATGAAAAATCTTGTCTTCGTCTAGAGATTGTTTAATATTTTTATGACGGTCATAAGAACACTTTCAAAACTATATTTTGGTCTAAATCCAGATATGAATGGACTGAAATGCTATTAAAATACGGTTACATCTGATTCACCATTTCTCTTTTTGGACATACCAGACAATAAACTCACAGGTCTATATTTACACACATCTAGATTACTTGCTACCTAATAAATGGGGCGTATTTTTGCTTCAGAGAATTTGGAAATGAATGTATTCTAAAACTTATTTACCAAATAGAATATGAAATGACCTAATATATCAGATGGTAGCATATTTTAACCAGTGGCTTTATTAAATTTAAGCTTAATAGTAATAGTGTGCAGGTTTTTAAATGGCTATTTTAATTAAAATTAGGGATATTCGTCGTGTGTTCTCTCTCCTCTCAGTATAGACATGTACAGTTCGGTGTCATTCTGAACACCCTGTGGAGTATAGATATAATGGCCGCTAGTTATGGGTGTTTTATAAAATACTCATCTTTAACCCGGTTAAACAAATGAACAGAGAAGTGGTATATTCGAACTCAGAACCATCTATATTATAGTGCATTACTATATCGATGTGCCATCAAGGTGGACGGTAATATCAGGTTGTCTTCTATGGATACTTGACATTTTTATGGGATTCTTGTCTACAGGGAAGGGCTTCCCCTGTCACGTGACAAGTATGTTGTCATCAGCCTATGATATAGACGAGACTATAGTTAGTGATGTTATATTAAATATTACCGACTGTCGCTTCTATCACTACAGGTGATGCTTCTTACTGGTATCAACATGTCGCTAACAATGGTTCTATAATCTGGAAAGAAGCCCTTATAGGAAGGTGTATTGTTGACATGTAGACAGAAGATGTGTATGTGACATAATGAATCTCCGATTTAGCTCATCCTTTCATCTTCTGCGTACATCTTTTATGAAGCAATTTCCCGAGATGTTTATTCCAATTCCTTTTCCGTATTCTGTTATTGTTTACTTTATAATAAACAGTGTTGACTTACTAATTACGTTATCTGGTTATTTGAGTCAGTTCTTATTCGTAGATAGTTTATGCTCAAGCAGATGTTTAATATCCGTTATTGTATTCACCCGGATCAACGGTTCAAATACTACAAGGATCAGTTACCATCTGTCTTCAGTCGCAAAGTCATCATTTACCTTCAAACATCAACGTATGTCCAAATAACTTCAGGAATTAGTTCTTATCAAATTATCTAAATGACACACTACGGTAAATATCACATCGATAGATATAAACCTACAAGTTTCAAAGGACACCGAATGACCTAAATGATGACGATGTGTCGTTAAACAACATTCATCCTTCATCCTACAAGTTTCAATTGTTTCGTTTTTCTTCAGTTATACCATTAATATATTCATCAGTCACGTGGTAGACTAAGTCCCGCCTTATTGTTAGTTGTTATCGAATCATCTTACAGTAAATTAAGACTAAGGACAACAAATACACCAAACTGTGACTTTTAGTATTTTTATCGGCTGGTTATTGCTGTCAATAGGACGTCATACACTCAATCCACCTTCATTTTAGTTAATTATCACCCAGTCAACATAAATAAACTACGAGTCGTTGTAAAGTACTGTTAATCATTATTTTTCCTTGACGTTGTATTTTTTTTTGGAGATTGCTGAAAGGATGGATGAATGTTGTTTAACGACACATCGTCATCATTTAGGCCATTCAGTGTCCTTGGCAGTTTGCTGAAAGACTGAATATAATAATGACCTGGTCTGAAATAAAGGGCTCTATCTCGAATAACAGTTTTAATACAATTGTCAGGAAATAAGTAATATACCTGACTGTTAATAGGTCATATATCGAACTAAATAAAATGTTACAATCATATTACATCATTCAATCATATATTTATATGCTAACTACCTGATCTTATCTAGAAATTAGATAATTACAATAAAGCCTTATAACTTTTTTATTGGTATTAAAATCATTGGATGTATTTTAACTATTAACAACTTTATTAATAAGGCACAAATATTTTTGGCTTACTCCCCTCCTTCATATATAGTCTAATGGTGTAGGTTGTCATTATTATGTTATCAGATATCGTATAACCTTTGACACTATGACCTATAACATTAAGGGACCAGTTCAAGTCGTATACATATCAAAGGCTCTATCAAGTCTCTTGTGATCCTTTATTCCGTGTCTTCGCTGTAGACCCTAACATCATTAGAGATGCTTCAATCTGATTGGTTTTGTCTCTTCAGAGAGTTACCACAAGATTGTATATATCAGGTGAGACTTCCCCGAAATTAAAATAAAACAACAGACTCCATCACTGATCAATAAAGGTCAAAGGTCATATATATCGCCATAATCCAAATAATAGGGTTTTTTTAAAACAAAATGGCCGCTATCACCCCTTTTAAATTGCAGTAGCGTGTTGTTAATAGTTTTGTCTTATTTGTTTTACTGTCTGTCCATTAACTATCTGGGTGTTTGGTCAAAGAAAGTCAGTAAAATGTATGATCCCTTCTGCAATCCAGAACAATCTCACATTTTGGGATAATTGAGCGTGTGTGTGTGTGTGTGTGTGTGTGTGTGTGTCTTATGGTGTATTTTATTCAGGTTTATATTGATTGACAGGTAACCAATCCTATTACAAAACCCTAAACCGCTATTCTTGACATTCAGTGAAAATGTATTTATCATTCAGTATCACTAGATAATTGCTGCAACACAGAGTAAAACGGTAATTAGGGGAGCATTAATTAATTTATATCTAAAAACATTTGAATTGAAACTTTGACACCATAGACCTGAAAGAAAACTAGACCGTACACGCACGCCAATTTGATGGTAAATAGGTCCCAACTTCCGGTAGGGGCAAAAAGGAAAGCAGACTACTAAAATCAGTTTTATAAACATGGTGAATTATTTTTGTGTCGATGGTTCCATAAGCCGTGGGCATGGAAGTAATACAAAACGAATATCTTTTCATCGGTAAGTATAAGGAACACATTTAAAATAGCTGTTAAAGCGTTTTGGGCGGGAAATTAAGCTTAATTATTATTATATTTAGACTATTCGACAACCCCCGGCCCGTGTCTGGCATTTGATCCCAACTTGTATTTGATCCTTGACTTGATTCATTACTAATAATTGTAATTAAATTATAATTATATTACAACTAATTTGCATTTCATTTACACAAATTTCGTTAATTGTCAGTAATTTTATATTTTTGTCAGAAATATTATCAACTGATAATAAAAATAAACAGAAATGACCCTTACGATTGAATTAGGTGGCTCAAGAATGACTCGGATTTTAAATATATATATATATATATATATATATATATATATATATATATATATATATAATCTCCATACACTATAAATGCGACCCCCCGTTGGCTTGCAGTTAAGCGGGATTAATTACTCGGCTCAGAACATTGTGGGTGGTTAACCATGTTAAAAGGCCGTTCTGTCTGAGTGAATTAAAAGTTAAAAGTTAACGGCCTTCTGTGGATGTAAAATACTCTGTGAGCGGCCACTCGTTGTGAGTGGCTATTCCCTGTGAGCGGCCACTCGTTGTGAGTGGCTATTCCCTGTGAGCGGCCACTCCTTGTGAGTGGCTATTCCCTGTGAGCGGCCACTCCTTGTGAGTGGCTATTCCCTGTGAGCGGCCACTCGTTGTGAGTGGCTATTCCCTGTGAGCGGCCACTCGTTGTGAGTGGCTATTCCCTGTGAGTGGCCACTCCTTGTGAGTGGCTATTCCCTGTGAGCGGCCACTCGTTGTGAGTGGCTATTCCCGTGAGCGGCCACTCGTTGTGAGTGGCTATTCCCTGTGAGTGGCCACTCCTTGTGAGTGGCTATTCCCTGTGAGTGGACACTCCTTGTGAGTGGCCAATTAAGTCAATTTTGATAATGATTATGATTATGAGCATGACAATAATAATAATAATAATAATAATAATAATAATAATAATAATAATAATAATAATAATAATAATAATTGCTATTACAGGAGGAGAAGACTAGAGGTAGAGCTGTTAAGTTATTATTGTCTAAAGGAGCTTGTGTTAACATTCAAGATAATGACGGACGTACAGCTTTAAGTTATGCCTGTCAGCTTAGATGTAATGATGTCGTCAGCATCCTGGTCCAGAATAATGTCAACCCGGATCTTCCGGATTATAAAGGTAAGATAATTGTTTATCATCTTGAATATTCTGTAAGTCTTCATTATTAGCTCTGAGAAGATTTGTTGTCTGTATTATAGTCTGTCATAATGATAGTTACCCAAGTATTATTATTATTAGTAGTAATAGTAGTACTAGTAGAATTAATAATAATAATAATAATAATGTATTATCTTAATATACCAGAATGGAAACAACAACATCCAGAACTGTAATAAAAAGTAATAGATTAGTTGTCATTTTGATCTTCAGATATTTTGAGGTTTTTGGTCATATTTAGATAACCTATAATCTAACAATGCCGGTAAATCATATACTATCAAACATATTATTTTATAGATCATGCGAAATAAAAGCATGTATAGAAGTAATTATATGAAGATAATAACATGTATGTTTACAGATAGTTTCTATGTCTGATGATGATATTATTAGATTTGGATATTTTAGGAAGGTAATTTACCTTAGAAATACTTCGAAGATAATAAGCTAATCTTTGGTTTTTCAAGACTTGTATTTTTTCTGTGCTGTATTGAATCTGTGACTATTTGTTTTTGATGACATAGTCACGATATCAGTTTTGAAGAGGACTGTCACTATGTGTATCTTAGCAACAACGTCTGGATAGCTATTCCAGTCACGTGCTATACATGAATATCTATTTTAAAGGGACGTTTTATTTTAGTTTCTAACCACTAATGACGTTAAGTAGAGATCACTTACATATCTGATGGCAGTGAGTACACATGACCTCTATATCTGATGGCAGTGAGTACACATGACCTCTATATCTGATGGTAGTGAGTACGCATGACCTCTATATCTGATGGTAGTGAATATACATGACCTCTATATCTGATGGTAGTGAGTACACATGACCTATCTGATGGTAATAAATAAACAGAACACTATCTGACGTTAACATCTGTTAGGTTAGAGTAGTGGATTGAGATTTGTATGAGTAAAGTTCATATATCTCTGTTCTGGCAGCCATCTGACATCTACAGATGACGCCACTCAATTGACAACTGTATCTGAAAGCAGTGAGATGATATATGTATCTACTGGCACTGAGTGGAGTTGACGTTTATATCTTGACTCAAAACATTTGCTTATTGTGTACCAACCATCTCTTTAAACAAGATACACCTGTTTAATGTTGGGTTTTATTAACACAAATTAATATTCATACTTATAATTAAAAGTTAGATATGTCATATTGTACATTCACTGTACGACCCATTAAAGTGACTCCTGCTAAAAAGAGCTCGTTCTTAAAGGTCACAGGAAAGGGTTTCCCAAATTAGTCAAAATGTCAGTGTTATTTATTAAAATCAAGATATAATGAATAATTTCCTAGAAATAAAGTTACAGCGGTTTTAAAACTTGCTTTGCTAGCATCTCACATCCCACAGCTATAATCAAGAATCTTCGGAAAACTTCCGAATGTGACGTCATGTTTGCCAAACAAAGACGTAAACACTTCACGTGGCATTGTTTAACCTATGTTACGTGTTCTATATTGTCTTTGTTAAACGTATCAAATGGTGTATTGTGCCGCATATAATTGTGCAAATGGATCTGCCAGTGGATGGAGTATGGATTAATTCCCCCAGAACAAGACTCGTCTGCTCGATTGGTTGCGAAGGATGAACAGAGTGCAGTGGAAGCCAACTTACCACTTCGAGGAATGTATGCTCATTATTTCGCGGTCTGTGGCACGATCAGTTAGATATGACACGAAGAGTGTCAGGCTCACAGAAGATCCCATTCCAACAATATTCGACAAACTTGGTAATGCTAAGCCCAAACGAATCAGCAGTTTGAGGGAGAAACTGAATAGAAAACGGGTATGTATGAGCGATAATAGGGAAATCTTGTGAGTAAACTATTGGACATTCACTAGTTCATGCATTCGTGAATAAACTAAAATTTGACTTATTCGCATTTTTTTTAAATTTACTTAAGCCTACTCAAAGCTTCTTATGGCTGTGCATTGTAGACACTACTAAACTGTTAAACTAGTCTAGTAGGTGGTGTTCCACCGAAGGCGGCACATTCCTGTATAGGTCACCTATAGTCATATGGGAGAGACCCATGCATCCACCGAGCTCCTGTGTACCGATAAATATCACTTCATTTTAAATGATGTTCTGTGATAGGAAGAGGGAAATATTCGCATTCAGGCCCAGTTTGTTAACTTATTAATTAAGCTTATACCAACATAAACAAATACACACCAAGCCAACTCTTGTTGTGGACCGGGACCGTCGGTTGTCGGCCGTACAGCTGGCTGCTCTAGATACACGTCTACAGCTAATTTCTTGCAATAAATACTGCCTATGATCCTTTTTCGCGTATATGGCGAAAGTTGTAAGGCTTGATATCCCCCAAAATGTCAAAACTTTCGTCGGAATCTGAAATTTTGTCTGTCAACTGGTCAAGACGCTTGTAAACAAAGCTGCGGTGCTACGTGATGTTTGGCAAAGATGACGTCACACAATAATCCCTAGCGAGTGTAGTACACACTAGTAATGGCTCGTGAAAATTCGGAAATTAAGGATTTAGGGATCATTTTAATGGAAATATGATAGCTGGTGGTTATAATTGTTTTGAGTGTGTTAGTGTATCTGATAGGGAATAAAATAATTGTTTGTTAGGTTATATTTACTTCGAAAGGTGAAATTTCTTTTACCGTCATCTTTAAACATATTCATCATAATTATCATCATCTGATGGGGGAAGTAGTGAATGTAGCTGTATCCGAGCAAGGTGAGTTACAGTTGACATCTGTCAAGACGCAGACCAACAAATATCGGAATAAGAGAGGAAGTGTCGTTATGAACAGCCTCAAGTATTGTATCACTGGTACATACTTTGAAGATTTATGATTAAACTAGGCGGCAGTACTTATAATAAGCTGCATCTTACTTTAGATACGTTTATCATTAAGACGTATAATATGATCAACTTGTTATGGCTGTACTCAGTGAACATTATAATGTAATCGAATAATGAGTACCTAGTGTCTTACTCGTCAGATGATCTCCTGTTAACATTTAGTAATTCGATTTATGATATTGTATATTACGGTCTGTAATTCTTATTTTTACTTATAATTTTTATATTTATTCAAATTATTGTTCAGATTACGCGAAGATAGTTAACCATATCAGTCAGTATACGCTGTCATTTAAGAGACATCCTCCAAACGAGATACGTACATAAATACAGATGGAGAAAGTTCGTCTTTCCAAGCACCGGAATAATATTGGATAAATGATAGACCCGAAAGTCGAGTTTATTATTTATCAATTATCAATTATAACGATGAGTCGATGATGAGTCGATGTCTTCTTGCCTACTTTATTTTATTTCATCATTTGCGATTAATATCCGACACCGACCCGCTCCCCAACGACAGACGTATGTTAGATAAAATTGGACATATAAATCGAGATTCACTGATAGATTAACTTTCCGATCTTAAACCGTATATCCCCAGAGATTAATTTAAGTGGCTACTTCGTTTGTAGAACGTTCCAAGAATGACGACATAATCTGGTCTGGATATAAAACGAGCTAGATAAAATTGTTAATGATTGATCGAGATTGTTTTTGTATCTGGACACAATTGTAACTGATTGGATGAGTTTGTTATCATTCCTGGTTATAACTGTTACTGATTGGTTGAGTTTGTTATTGTACCTGGATACAATTGTGACTGATTGGATGAGTTTGTTATTGTACCTGGATACAATTGTGACTGATTGGATGAGTTTGTTATTGTACCTGGATACAATTGTGACTGATTGGATGAGTTTGTTATTGTACCTGGATACAATTGTGACTGATTGGATGAGTTTGTTATTGTACCTGGATACAATTGTGACTGATTGGATGAGTTTGTTATCATTCCTGGTTATAGCTGTTACTGATTGGTCGAGTTATCATTCCTGGTTATAACTGTTACTGATTGGTCGAGTTTGTTATTGTACCTGGACACAATTGTGACTGATTGGATGAGTTTGTTATCATTCCTGGTTATAACTGTTACTGATTGGTCGAGTTATCATTCCTGGTTATAACTGTTACTGATTGGTTGAGTTTGTTATTGTACCTGGATACAATTGTGACTGATTGGATGAGTTTGTTATATTCCTGGTTAAACTGTTACTGATTGGTCGAGTTATCATTCCTGGTTATAACTGTTACTGATTGGTTGAGTTTGTTATTGTACCTGGATACAATTGTGACTGATTGGATGAGTTTGTTATCATTCCTGGTTATAACTGTTACTGATTGGTTGAGTTTGTATTGTACCTGGATACAATTGTGACTGATTGGATGAGTTTGTTATCCTTCTTGGTTATAACTGTTACTGATTGGTTGAGTTTGTTATAGACTTCTATACACATTTTACTGATTGAATAAGCTGTTATGCCTACTTAGTTATAACATGTTACTATGTGGTTAAGTGTTATCAGATATTATGACGTTCGTATGACCATCATTATATATGCCACACTTCAATAAGGCAGGTTAATGCCCACCTTACCGCGATAATCATAATACATAAGTAGCTTAAGGATAGATATTAGGCTTCTTAGAATACCGTTTTCTGGTTCGTCCTCTAATTAGGTCATCGGAGATTGAAGCAGCATCAGTATACTGATGACATGTAAACGTTTACTTAGTAAACAATGGTCAGGTTGAGATGTATCTCTGATATATCTCTTGATAGATATGTGAAGTGTTTACCGAGATAATACATAGACTGTCATTTAGTTTTGTCTCCTTTCGTCATTTCTCGTCACATGCAGTAGAATACACTGAAGCAGCTAGCTCTTTGTGACTCGCTTAACGATCTGGCTTATTGTCATCAACACTAGATTATAAGGTGTTCTTAAGAAGATATATTAGTCCAGGTCAATGGGTCGCCTAAAACAAACGATCCAGGTCACTGAGTACCTAAACTGAAGACTTAAACTAGGCACATCTCTATCATTATTTAGATCAGCTCAGCAACATGATGATAATGCTAATTTTCTATATTTTTATTGGGGCGCCTCCGTGGTCTAGCGGTATCGCGTTGGACGACAGATCTCTACCATCCGTGTTCGAATCTCGGCGTGGGCCTATCCGAAGGTTGTTTCATCTTTGACTTCGCTTAATTACCTTTGGAGGTCGCTCGGCCCATTTAGCGTACCACGGGCACAAAAGTGGCCGTAAAACGTCAAACATCAATCATCATCTATATTTGTATTACATAAGACAATGACCCAGAAGAGAAGGACACTAAATTATACTCTGTTCCCAAATAATATTTCTTATCTAGAAATTTTACATCATTGTTGCAGTAACTTCGGTGTTTGTTTCTTAAGATCAGGAATATAATTCAAAGTGTTGTATGATAAGGTCCTAGGAGTGTTCGTAGGTTACAAAGGTTCGTCGACTGAACCTTCTCACTGAACCCAAATTATATACCAAAATAAAAATAATAATAATAATAATAATAATAATAATAATAATAATAATAATACATTCACAACCGTCCTCCTGACGTGTATAAAATGTAAAATAAAATAAAGGAAATGATACTTATTATCTGTCTTTATAATTATTCAACAGGTAACACACCTTTGATGTACAGTTCGATGGTTGGTAATGACACGGCTATAGAAGTGTTGGCGAAGTGTTTCCGTCGTTTGGGGCTCAACGTAGATCACGTAAATGATGAGGGGCTAACAGCTCTTATTATCGCCGCTAAAAATGGTTTTATAGAATGTGCCTCCATCTTATCATTGGAGGGTCGAGCTTGTATATCATTCCGTGATCCAGAGAAGGGTTATACAGCCGAGGAGTGGGCTAGACTACAGGGTTGTAGTACAGAGGAGGTGCTTCCGTTCTCTAGCACGTTGGCTTTGTGGCAGTACAAACTAAACAGGAAGCCCTCGATGCCACAGGAACCGGAAGAACTCCAGCTGTTTGGTGAGGTACGGAATTGTGAGGGTCAGAGATCTTTTGTAGTCGAGCGAACTACTGATCAGAACACAGAGATGGTCAGTATTGATGATCTGACCAGGTTCTTCTCCAGATCGGCGTTAGGTAACGACTCACACTCGGGAAGTCCACCAGAGGCGCTGTGTCAGCTGAAAAAACGTAGCAGTTTGCCGGCTATTAAATTTAAGGCCACTCAAATTTCGGTATCAGCGGATACCAGAGCGACCATTGCTAAAACACCAACCGAGCTTTTGGTGTCCATACCTAAATCCGGACAGCGATTTCGACCAGATATCCGTTCCAGGTCGAGAACTCCTTGCGTTCCAGAACATTCAGAAGCGGAAGATATCAAAGTTCAAGATGTTGAACATACACGAGCGAGTGTTGGTACCCAGACAGATATAGGTGATCCTACTAGATCTCAAAGCGCAGATATCGTCTCTCAACTGACATGTGGAGCCATGATCAAAAAGATGAACGAAGAAGGACAAAGTAAGACCACTTCTGGAACGGAGACAGAGAGCGCCGTTAGCACGAGTAGTATGTCAGTATTTTCAGAAGAGAGCGTGAATTCGTTTTCTGGATACTATGCAGCTACCACCAGGTCCAGAACATCGTCAACCGGTCCACAAAAGATTGGTCTGGACATAGGCTGCGATGTAGATCCCGGGCAGCTGGATAACGATGATCATTACTGATCCCGTGTAGAGTTACACGATATACAAGTGTATGAGACAAGTTTCAACTGAACATAGAGATAACTTATTCTCAACTGAACATAGAGATAACCTATTCTCAACTGAACATAGAGATAACCTATTCTCAACTGAACATAGAGATAACCTATTCTCAACTGAACATAGAGATAACCTATTCTCAACTGATTTGACATTACTTCTGGTTTGACACTTCTACATGGACTCCGTGTAGTCCCATCTGGATCATTATCGTTATTTTAATTTCCTCCTTTGTTTATGCCGTTTAGTGAACGAAAATACAAAACAGTTTTAATGTCAATAAATACTCCGGAAGTGCAGGATGTCAACTAGTTCAAACAAACAGAGCTGACTATATGACGTCACGACGTTGTCGATTTTCAGTTGACTGTTCTTCTAATACCGACCAACAGATATTAAATCAGACGACTATATTGATATGTTTGTATAAAGTTGTTATTTTCTCTCTGACTATCTTTATATAATCAAAACACCTGTAACAGGTGTTAGTATTGTTGTGATGTGGTACTATGTATGATTAAATAAATCGTTTCCGGAGATTGTTTTCTGCTGATTATTAAACTTCATAAATATTTGTGAATTATGATAGTGTTAATGGTGACTAAAATGTTTGTTGATCACATACACAATAACAACAACATTACTTTAAATATGAAATATCTACCAGAAACGGTTCACAATATAACATCTTAAAATGTCAACAGATCGTATACAAAGTAAATAAAGAGCAAGAAAATACTCGAATCGGTTAATTTGACTGGTTTTATGTATTTTATTAAAAACATTATTATTATCACAATATTACTCCCAAATATTTTCTCTCCTTTAATTACCAATCAATTTCCAACAACGTAATAGTTATCATTCTTAATTACTCCATTTTTCTTTGATGTATACATCCCCACATTTGATTGAATCATTTACGTCACAGCTTGTTTTCTACTTCCGTCTGAATAGAAGGAATACAATTGCTAAAAATATTTTTTAAAGCTGGACTGCAACATTATACCTCACCACACTATTTAGACACTTACTGTTTTTATCCGTAAACACGGTCTCTTGTGATATCTGTATGATAAACAACGATTAATTCTCACAGTGGGCACCACCTGTACACGTGACGCATATTCATCAATATAAAATATAAACTAAATCAGAGATGACACATTATTAAATATATTTTATTTCGCAATTGTTCCATTAAGTAGTGTATCAACTTGTGTGGATTATATGAGACGAATTTAGTTAATGAGAAAAGTGTGTGTCATCATGGGTCCAGCAGTCGTGTTTACACGCAATAAGTTAATATTACACACTTAACATAGCTTCATAAAGTAATTTACAGACAGAGATAAAGAGACGAGAGAGAGAGAGAGAGAGAGAGAGAGAGACGAGAGAGAGAGAGAGCATCTAGTGTTAGATGTTTTACAAATTGCCATTTCATTACTTCATCATGACAATTCGCTTGAGGAAGAGAAGGAAATCTTTATGGAACAATAAGTCAATGTGTTCTATTCCTTTAAAAGTGACAACATCAGCCACATAATGACCATTATGGTTATAGATCCATTGTTTACAATACTCCAGACTCCTGAGGTTTACCGTCCCGTCACCAGCTCCCATCATCATAGTGGCGTCTCCATCGGGAAACTCACCTTCATCATAGACCAGTTGTTCTGGAGTGTCAGTGCCATAACTGTACACACAGTAGGTGTCTACTCCGGGATGATCCATATCGTACGAGCTATGCCGTATGTTGTCAAAGAGTTCATTCCCCAAGGGATGCTCGATATCGCGGAAGTAATCTTCATAGTCGCGAGCCGTGTAGTTCCTGGTCGGTGTACGTACCAGGATCTCGCTCTCACCCCAGGCGTCTTCCTGAGGCAACAACAACACGCCAGTCTCCCAGGATCGCTGCTGCATACGAAGGATTTCCCGATCCAGAGGTGTAATTCCCCAGTTGTATCCAGACGTATATAGGTTGCTGATCATTACAGTTCCCTTCCAGGGAGTGTTCACGGCCACAAAACCATTTATGTATTTGTCTTTCCATTTTTGACTGACTGTATGTAGGAAGTATTGGCCAAAGATCCCACCCATACTATGCGCCACTAATGTGACCGGAGTATTGGCGTTCATAGTGTAGGTCTCTTCCACCAGATGACGCAGCCTTTCAAAGTACTGGTTCTGGCTATGTGGAGCGTACCGGAAGTCGTACGGTGCCGCTCGGATGTCCTTACCACGCGAGTAACCCCACTTGGTCAACTCTGGAGTGTAAACGTGGGTACGGTTTTATATTTGAGTGTACTATCTTTGTATGTATTTACACGGACGCGCACACACACAGAGACGCACACACACGCACACGCACACACGCACACACACACACAACTTACCATCAGTAACATGTATCAGGTAAGCAGCAATGTTTCCCATAAGATAAGCAGCCCATGAGTCATCGATATACTCCACGGAGTATGTCTCTCCAAATCCTGGTATCCGGAACTCTACACCAGGAGCATTACTGGACATTCTGGATGTTCTATTGTAATATAACTTCACATTCTCTGCCCAGCAATTGAGCTGACTATTATATATATATATATATATATATATATATATATATATATATATATATATATATATATATATATATATATATATATATATATATATATATATAATCGAATTATTAATATAATACTGATGTCTTTATTTGGTAAACTAACTTTCTTTTCATTAAACATATTGTCTAATTATTCCTCGATGATAAATGATGCATATTTATTTATCTTTTAATTTATTCATAAATTAAAATGAATTCGTAAATATACGAAACATAATTAGTAAATACATTATAATTTAATAATTATCTATGCGGATATATTTGGTATCTTTTTTTCACAAATTAATATACCATATATATATATATATATATATATATATATATATATAGTGTGTGTGTCTGTGTGTGTGTGTGTGTGTGTGCGTATTGTGTGTGTGTGTGTGTGTGTGTGTGTGTGTGTGTGTGTGTGTGTGTGTGTGGTTTGTGTATCTATTATTTATTTATTTTTATTCACCGGGTAATGTCTTCAAGGTAAGCATTATCGTTCTATAAGTATTTTTTACAACGTTCATTACATTTCTCACCCTAACTTGACCTAGATCTGGTCCTCATTTCTCCATCAACACAGTAAGATAGAAACTGGTAAATATACTAAAAAATAATCTCAAGTAATTTACAAACAAATACACAACGTAAGAAATACAGATAAACAACCTAATTGGCTAATAAGTAAACAACTTCTTCTGTGGTAAATAAAACTGACAGTCGTGAACTAGGTCATGTCGACCCTACAATAACAGTGACCTATGACATAATTACGTGATTTACGTTCCCTAGTGAAGCCACTCTGCCTATTAGAAATAATACATCTGTCCTCCGGTTACCTTCATAAATCTTAATATTCTTAGAAATTGACATAAAAAGTAGAATTCGCCGAAAAGAACAAAAATAATGAACTTTGTACAGTGTGAAGTGGAAAAAAACTGATTAATGGTTGCTTGTCTTAAAAATGGATGAGATTTGTGATTATAAACAAACAGATATTTTAACAAGAGAGGATTTGGGTTTTATCTCACCGTTTGATCCTACGATTACTAAAACTATTACTACCACCAACCGTATTAGCAGTAGTATCTATAGGTTCTTTTGCTACTACTATTTCTACTATACCGGACTATGACTACTACTACTACTACTACTACTACTACCATAGAATACATACATTATTTCAAATTATATATATTCTCTTTACCCATTTTCTTGTGGTGAAGACTCTAACCTCTAACCTCTAACCTCCCGTCTAACGATTAGAAATTTCGTTATAGAAATTAATAGAACTATAACTGCTCAGATATCCATGAATAGTGAGTGTATTTCTATTTCTATCAGGATAGCTTCTCACGGGATATATGATAACCCCCCCCCCCCTTCCACCCCCACCCCAAAGGGCAACCATCCAACTAACGTAAACACAGAAATGAAACACGAAAGACAAATATATGAAAAATGCAAACGCCAGAGACTCGTACATTCGGGAGACTTTCAATCTTCAGTGAATAGATTCTAAAGTTTAAGCCTAATATTAAACCTTTCTAATTATCGATAGGTAAGTCGATCCGGATCGTCTGGTAATACTACAACATATTATCGACTTTTGAATATCGTACAAACACAGTCTGTCAAAGAAAATATTCACATTTCTCAATAAAAGTTCTCTTTTAATTTCTGTATTCAGACTATATTGAAGGAATGACGATGGAACACGTTTTGAGGACCTGAAGAAACTGACTTCCATTTTCATTTAATTTATTAAAACAATACACTTTATTTTTGAAGTTATTATTAAAGCTAGTGAAGCATCAAAACATACTAACCTCCAAATACGTAACACATTCGGGTACATTCATTATTTCGTTAATTGATAAAGCATTTATATTACGAAGTATAATAATGTTAACAAGAGTAATTGTCGTGAAATGTTTTTATTTCTGATAAAATACAATTTTCGGCGTTTCATAACTTTTTTTTAATCCGCTGTCTTTTCCTACAAAAAGGCTATTTCTGTCTAAACGGTGCCTTCTACTATTACAATTGTAGTGACCTTTTCTTAAAATAACAACAACAACATTACCAAAAAAATGACTTGTCCCACCACTACCACTATTACTATTAGGCTCATTTTTGGATTTCTCTGTATGTGAATAAATAAAGGTTAATATGAGATGTGTAATTTAAAACCGCAACCCTGTTGTCTATAAATACTTCAGTATTTTGAGATATTTGAATTTTAGTTGTAATTCTAATTAGTCATGTTAACTAATGATAAATTGACCTTATAATTGAAGTTATGTAATTATCAATAATTTGTATAATTGAAGACAATCATAATAAATCGTGTAATGCTTAGAACAGCAGCCAAATATATCTGATATCATAGATATAGGGAAATAATCCAAATTACTGGAGGGCCGCCATTACGGCTGGAGCGGAAGCCAAATTTGAAAGCGAGAAGGAGAAAACTGAAATACTCTGACGTCACATCGGCGCTCTCTAGACTGACGCGGATTATAGTTTCTCTTAAGCGTTCATTTCTAAGCCATTTTGAATCATCTTCATAGTGTAAGGTTAGCCCTAATTCTTTACTCACACTTGTTACATGCTTTTGTACGGGCGGTACTTGTCAACCGGATGCGTTCAAGTGACGATAGCATTTAGGAGCTTCCGGTCACTGTCTTGCTTCAAAATGGCGGTGCCCACAGGTCATTAAAAGGTCAATTAATCAGCAATTTAAACTGGATTATTTAATATGTGGGTGATTGTTTACATATTTTGACATTATTTATTATATTTTTGAGTATAGCTTTATTATTCCTTAAAATGTGAAATGAAGGTGGACTATCTCTTTAATACAATAATACTTTGTATTATTTTCTCTGTTATTATTCAGGTTAAAAATAAAATAATTATGATCATTAATTCAGGATACCAGGATACGAAAATAGGGAATATAATGATGAGACTGTCAGTATTCTCACATGATATGATACTTAACGAGTGAGACAAATATTCTCACTGAAGCCTTTCTTACTCTAAATGTATTTGGATCAAATAATAAAATATGAGAAACGATCTTACAGTTTATTATTTTAATACCAATTCATGCATCGAGCTTATTCACTCAATATGGCGTCACCTCTTCCGGTTCACGTAATCGGCAAAATGTCGATCTTATCGGGACTATAAAGTGTTCGGTATATATTTACCACATAATTTGATGTGTCTCCAAATTAGATTTGTCAGGTACAGATGAGAGCACAGACGGACTGAGTTCAAAACTAGATTGGAAGATGACTGGAATGAGGTTAGGATTGGGCTTGAGTCAGAAATGGGATAGTTATGATAGAAATTAGATAGAAATGGGCTGGTATCAGGATTGGGCTGAGGTCAGGACTAGGTCATTTGTCAGGCCCGAGTTAGGGTCATAAGCATCTTAGGTCAGGCCTGTGCCGCGATCTGGATGCCATGAGAATATTTGGAATACACAAAGGACTTACCTGGCCACAGAAAGTGCCACACATCTAGCCAGATCCGGAACCATGGCACGGTCTCGGGACAGTTAGGAAACTTGATGTATCCGGGATTATTCGGAGTGACCTTTGCTTCGATTTGACTGCCACCTTTACCCTGGAATGAAGACAATCGGAGAATAGGTGGTTCCACCTGGCGGCAACATCGCTGCCACGACCAGTACCCATAAAGTGACACAGATCCAAAACGAGTCGTACATGGCTCGGATCTTCAGGATATCAGAACTCTGAGTAGCAAGCAGTCTGTTACTAGTAGGATCCAGACAGTAATGAGAACGACGTGACAAATAGACAATTGATACACTGATTATTTGTGATAAACAAAGGTTAATGCAGATAATAAATAACAAAAAAGGTTTGGACTTAGAGCTTTGTCGCCATATTTATCTCTTGTCTGACGATAATCTAAGATAATAATAATAACTAGGTCAGAGAGTATTATGACTAAAAAACTCATTTTGTGGACTGGTAGTTATATGGACGATGTGTGTATGGTGGGGGGGGGGGTGGCTGTGTTCATGTGTGTTTGGGGGGGGGGGGTCTTTGGTTAGGTGGTTGTTAACTGTTCTAAGGTTCATTATATTACAAAACATTTGAGTATACACGCATGCATTGGCACTTTGCGACACACGCACATACGCGCGCGCACATATATACACACAAACTCACACATACAAGAGAAAGAAGGAACACCGCCGAAGGAATTGGTTTATTATCTCACTCAGTTACTTAGTTACTCATTCACTCACTAATCAACTCATCCATTCACTCATTGAAGTAACCTGTTCATCATCAACATTTTATCCCAGAAACTTCAACATCAACAGAACTTTGACATCTCATTTATAATCGTAGTAGGTGTCCAACAATCAGGATTTATAAGACACTTCAAACCTTCATTGGTACATCATTGTATCATCATCAGTACTGATTGAGTGACAGAAGAATCAGTCCATCTGATGATGTCCTTATTGTTATATTATGTACAGTAAAAGTTGGTTATAAATAATTAGTTTATAACGAAATTGTAGCTTAACTCGAAGCGGTTAGCTCGTCTGGCCAAGTAAAGAAACTGCCATATAACGAAAACGTGTTTAATTCGAAGTGATTTTTCGGTCCAAGCAACATTAAATCATAAATCGCGCTGGTTATAACGAAATACGATGTTTGTATCTTTTGACACAAAGTTGCAAGTTCTTGACCAAAGACTCAAATTGCTAAAGAAGTTGGTATTCTGTGTAAGACAATGATCCCATGAGAAAACAGGGTTATTTTTCCCAATTATCGCTTATCGGTAACTAATATCTCATACCTATATGACACTTAGATTTGAAAGCTGGGATTATTCGAAGTACCATTATAATTAAATGGATTCCCGTTCCCCGTGAATTTCGTTTTAACCAACTTTTACTGTAAATGAATTGAGCATGAAATTTTATAATCTACCTTAGATGTCAACAGAAATAATAAATAATAAAATCTGTTTCACTAAAATATTAAACACGGATCATCAGTCACCAAATATATTATTATAACGAATTGTTTCCACAATAGAGAGAGATGGAGGGGAGGGTGAAGGCTGAATAGTAAAATACGAAGTTATTCTTTTAAAATATATAATGTGTGCTAATATCTAGGTGTGTGATATATGCTATTATATATGACCCCCCCCCCCCCACCAAGTAAGGCTACAATAAGCAGAAGAGTACCTGATCCAGATTTGTAGCCAATTGACATATTCTCGCCTAAGACTCCTATTTGCTGTCACATGAATGATGGGACGCCTTAACGGCTTAGCTGGTATTGTAGTTGGTTACAGATCTATAGCAGCTCAGTTATGTGAGAAGGGTGTTTCATCCTTCATTTTCGTCTCCTCACCTTGATGTTGACCATCAAAAGTCCATCGGGTGTCTAGAGGGGGGCTGTTATAAGATGGTGACAATTATCGATGTGTGATAATTAGCTGAGGATATTCGGATTAATAAGTTAATGATAATATTAGTTACACCCATAGAATTATTTATTGTCAATCACCTTAGAGTAACCTTGTTACAGGTTATATAGGGCGCTATATAAATTTTGTGTATTATATATTATTATAAAATAAAGTATTCAATAATCCACCAAGTAAAACATTTGTGAACAAATCTAAACTGAAATCAAATAAGAAAATATTCAGATTAATAAGAAATGGTTTAAACCAGAAATAGATAATAATCTTTAAATTACATTGACGAAGTCTTAGATAATAATAGAAATATGTGACCAGTATGTCAGAGGAAGATTATATTTTATACTTTTCCTATATCATAGAGAATACACTTTGTTGTTATCTAAACTGGACTCTGTTAAAGGACAAATTAAATGTAAG
Organism: Paralvinella palmiformis; assembly: GCA_025642065.1. Lineage (NCBI taxonomy): Eukaryota > Metazoa > Annelida > Polychaeta > Terebellida > Alvinellidae > Paralvinella > Paralvinella palmiformis. Next base: position 820,345 of record JAODUP010000204.1, read on the forward strand.
AAGAAATCTCACCATCTCATAATTCTGGTTCAACAATTTAATTAATCGTCCATGAGATTAATGGTAATAGAATTTTGAACCCTTTCATTACGTATGTTCGCCCCCCCCCGTGTCTAAAAATATATGCATGGACCCCATTAAATTAAAAAAAAACCTCACTCCAACTAGATTGGCCCTAAATACTTTAAACTTTTTTTAATTACTTTAGAGGAGTCCCATTAAAATAAGAATATATATAAATCTCTTCTGCTCATATTTGTTTTAAACTTTATGTTAAGATTTTAATTGGCAAGATTTACCTTCATGTTAAAGTGTTAATTGGCAAGATTTACCTTCATGTTAAAGTGTTAATTGGTTAAGTTTACCTTCATGTTAAAGTGTTGATTGGCTAAGATAAGCTTCGTGTTAAAGTGTTAATTGGCTAAGTTTACCTTCATGGTAAAGTGCTAATTGGCTAAGATAAGCTTCATGTTAAAGTCTTAATTGGTTAAGTTTAGCTTCATGTTAAAGTCTTAATTGGCCAAGTTTAGCTTCATGTTAAAATGTTAATTGGCTAAGTTTAGCTTCATGTTAAAATGTTAATTGGCCAAGTTTAGCTTCATGTTAAAATGTTAATTGGCTAAGTTTAGCTTCATGTTAAAATGTTAATTGGCTAAGTTTAGCTTCATGTTAAAGTCTTAATTGGTTAAGTTTAGCTTCATGTTAAAATGTTAATTGGCTAAGTTTAGCTTCATGTTAAAGTGTTAATTGGTTAAGTTTACCTTCATGTTAAAGTGTTAATTGGCTAAGTTTAGCTATTTGTTTATTAACCAAATGAATATCGTGTTCGGCAAATAAGCGTAATCATAATAGGTAATCTTATTCGATTTTAGGTCGATTATTATAATTAATAAATCTTAAGTTATCATTATTTCGTATTTGATAACATTTACCATGTCACTACTACTACTTACTACTACTACTGATGATGATGATGATGATGATGATACTATATATTACATATAGTTTAACGGCACTGACCACAGATCACTACCACCTGAGTTCGAATCTCGGTGTGGGCATATCTGAAGGGTGTTTCATCTTATATATATATATATATATATATATATTATTCTACTTATTACATATATTTCAGTGGTAATAGTTAATATATATCTAATATAGCGCGGTATTATATTATTTCGGTATTCTTCAAACAATTTTGAATTTTAATCTGTTTAAATAGAGCTACTTGAGATATACTTGGTTATTATTATAATATACTGCTGCTGCTGCTACCTCTACTACTATCACTACTACTACTGATGATGATGATGATGATGATGATGATGATGATGATACTATTAATTCTATTACATATATCCGTTATCTAACTGGCAGCGCCTCCGACCACAGATCACTACCACCTGAGTTCGAATCTCGGTGTGGGCATATCTGAAGGGTGTTTCATCTTTGACTTCATTACCTTTGGAGGTCACTGGGCCCATTTAGCCTACCATGTGCACAAAAGTGTGTGTGTGTGTGTGCATGTCTCCATGTGTGAGTGTTTTACACAGAAAGCGTAAACAAATAAAAAAGGCATTATTTGACACCACAACTCGCAGTTAACATCTCTTGGTCAAGAAACTGTACACTAATTATTGTCATATATTTGTTATTAGTAAAGGACAGATAAATATGAACGACTTTAATATTAATGAGAAGAGTTTAAACAAATAATAATTTATAAAATGTATACAATCAACTTATGACGTGTTGTTATAGTTATACGTGTTTTAATCATATAAGCTTTTCCTTTTCGTGTTTATCTTCCCGCTGTGTACTATTAATATAAATCAACTGGTCGTGTAAAAATATCTTCCTACAGAGAGGATAATCTTACCGGATTATAAAGGAGGACAAAGTGCAGATAGATCAGGATCTTAGCCACAAACAATACAAAACTGTAAAAGATAATTATAAAAATGATGATGATGATGATGTTGACAATAATAATAATAATAATAATAATAATAATAATAATAATAATAATATAATAATAATAATAATTTATTTATCATTGAAGAGTTAACGTGTTATGACGAGATCCTCTTAATCTTATCATTGTACCAGACATAAACATGATAAACGAGGGATTAATGACATGGGATGATTGAAGATTAATATCTTTGTATATTTTAATTTCATAAACGTGAATTATGTATAATAATGATGATGAAGAAGAAAAGATGATGATGATGATGATGATGATGATGATGGTATACGTAATTGGGGAAAGCTCTCCCAGGATATAATTATCAGTTATCAATGTTGATAAAGTCTCTTGGTCTGAAGTATATTGATATATTGGTATGAGCCTGATAGGTTGATACTGATAGGTTGATACTGATAGGAGGATACTGATAGGTTGATACTGATAGGTTTATACTGACAGAAGGATGCTGATAGAGGTACTAATATAAGAATACTGGAAAGGGATACTGACAAAGGGTATTAATAAGGGAGATTAATATAGGAGAACTGATAGAAGGAAAAAAGTATAGGGAATAATGGATGGGATACCGATAGAGGGATACTAAAAGGAAGATAATGATACGGGATACTGATATGACATACTAACAGATGGACCCTGATTTGGGATACTGATATGACATACTAACAGATGGACCCTGATATGGGATACTGATATGACATACTAACAGATGGACCCTGATATGGTATACTGATATGACATACTAACAGTTGGACCCTGATACTGTATACTGATATGACATACTAACAGATGTACCCTGATACGGTATACTAATATGAAATACTAACAAATGTACCATGATATGGTATACTGATATGAAATACTAACAGATGGACCCTGATATGGGATACAGAAGGGACTACTGATATAATATATAGACAGTCCTGTTATCATTCTATGATATTCCTCTCAGAAGGACCATAAAGCGGTTTAATTAGTAAAGTGATGAAATTCCTGACACGACGTGTCATGTGACACTGATGCGATATCAAGAGTGACACTTGACGTGACATCTTACCATTAAGAACATATTTAACACTTATAGTAGTTTAGATGGTGTCATCATGCCACAGGAAGTGTCACAGCCTGTGTGTAAGATTAATTTAGCAGAAGTTTCATCACCCTCTCTCTCTCTCTCCCTCCCTACCCCCTCTCTCTCTCTCTCTCTCTCTATATATATATATATATATATATATATCTGTGATTTATTAATAATATACTTGATATATATATATACATATATATATATATATATATATATATATGGTGTTACCATAGAATCTAGAAAAATCTAACTAGCTTGTTGTACCTATTTCTGGCTACAAGTCAATATTTTGGCGTCTAACATTAATATATTATTATGATTTTCGTTATGCATTGGAATATAAACATCTATTCTAAAAATAGAAGACAAACTAAATAATAATAACATAACAACATTATTAATTAATTACAATAAAATAAAACAAATTATGGTCAATTTACCTGTAAAAATGTAAATATTGCTGTTTTACGGCCACTTTTGTGCACAAGGTAAGTTAAATGGGCCGAGCTACCTCCAAATGTAATGAGGTGAAGTGAAAGATGAAACACCGTTCTGACATATCCGGGTCGGTGTTTGAACCCAGATGCTATAAACCAATGAAAAATCGCACTACCAGTTAGGCCACGGAGTTAGTCTATATCAGAAGAGTGTTTCATCTTTCACCTCGCCTCATTACCTTTGGAGGTCGGTCGGCCCATTTATCTTATACAAAAAGTGGCCGCAAAACAGCAACATTTTCCCCTCCAGATGATCCAAGGTTTTTTTTAATTATATTACTTCTTAGATCCAAGTCCTTCAGCTTTAATGTGAAAAGGCGAATTAATTAATATTAATTGTCTATAAGAATCAATGGAAGATTGGCGTTAATTTTTTTCACTTTTGTTATCCCGAAATGTTCAACATTAACTTAACAATCATAACGTTTACGTGAAACTATCTGCAAACTGGCTGAGTATCGTTGTGACTAAATACATTATGATGACTAAATCGTCTTCCAATGATCCACACAGTATCTTGGTTACTTCAGAATAATTCATCATTTTAGATAAATCCGATTAAAGCAAAAATATAAATATTACCATTAATTAATAATCATATGTAACGATATGTTTGGTATCTGCTGCCGGAAGAAGAACAGTCAGGTAGTATTAATACTTCGATAGATATATTTGTAAGGGAACAATTTCTGCTGATTAATACGTTTTTTAATCATCCAACCCTTGAATCATTAGGATTATGGAATTATTTATTCACGATATATTTATATAATTCTCTATAGTAGTAATGTTTGTATTGTGTCTTTACTATTAATAATGCGTTACTCAATTATGTCACAATTAATTAAACACGATCAGGAAATCCGTAAAATCAATCAATCCTATCTGTATAAAGAAATCACCTTCATCTCTGTTGGTTATATGATGATCGTTGGCGGGGAAAAAACGTATCTCATGGGTGTAATTATGATTATTCTTTTTTTATCTCATATTCATAAGAATATACTATTACAAAAACAAAATACAAACACAATTGAAGAGGAAAAACCGATATTAAATATACAAACATTGTGTATTTATACAACATATTAAATATACATTGTGTATTTATACAACATATTAAATATACAACATTGTGTATTTATACAACATATTAAATATACAACATTGTGTATTTATACAACATATTAAATATACAAACATTGTGTATTTATACAACATATTAAATATACAACATTGTGTATTTATACAACATATTAAATATACAAACATTGTGTATTTATACAACATATTAAATATACAACATTGGGTATTTACAGCTAATATGTTATGTGCATGTGCAGTCATTATTCTGTCCAAAATGTATTTAAGATCCAATGTAATTCTGAGTAATTAAATATGCAGATATTTGTGAAATAATTATTAGTATCATGATATTAAACAGGATCAAGTTATCCAAGACCTTACCGAGAATGCTTCTCAGAGCAATCGCTCGGTAGTTATCAGACATGTTTATTGATTTGTGCTTATTTTTGGGAATCGGAACAAGAATGGACAATCTAAATTATATAGGTGTGAATCCATGAGATATGATTATGTTGAATAAAATAGTAATATAGTCACGAAGTTTACGAGTACCATTGATAATGTGATCCGATAAACATCCTGACACATCACCAGATTTATCATGTTTCAGTAATAAAATAGACGAGTTAATAATATTATCAATAATACACCGAGCAGCGACCAATCATATTACCAATGTCAAGATTTGTCTCTTCCAAAAGTGCTGTCAATTTTGACACACCTACAGTTAGTTTGAATTATTTAAATTTAGCATTTGGATTAGCATTCAACCGATTTGTATGGAATGTTCTCACCATAAAGATACTGAATAACATCAGCGACATCTGTATTGTTTTCCACCCTGTTTATAAACAGATGTCTGTCTGGTTCAGGCGCGCCACGGAATTTAGACAATGGGCTGTCGATATTTTCGCTACTATTTCTTTGTATACTGACGTGGGTATTGATAGCTGGACATCTGAGAGTTGTTGCTGATGACACTGATACGATCGAGATTATCAGTACTGCCATGTATTATCTGTGTGTTGGCTTCTCTGATATACAATGACGATGAATTAACTGCTATATTCGGCACAGTTCTTGCATCTCTCTCACTATTGATACAATAAAGAATTGAAGGTTTTGTGCCTTCCTTTAAGCCTTGGATATGTTGTCTCTATGCTGTAACTGTGTACGCTGTTCTACAAGCAAAGTTGGACCGGATATAACTGACCCATATGATGGTCTCTTATCCTGATCAGCTTTCACCATTCGTTCTTTCAATACAGCATACTCGGAAAGTAACTGGTCAACAGACTGTTGAGATTGTTTGTATTTACCCTCGAGATCATTAAGTCTATCTATCACTGATATTGGTTGGCCTTATCCAGTGGCCTTATCCATTGCTGCCAAGATATCTTTAACATCTGTTTCGGCCTTAGAACGGGTATCTCCGTCACGGCGATCTTGGATGGCACCAATGACTTTATTGTCCACCTTCTAAAACAAAACATGCTTAGCTTCTATAATAACGTCATAAGTATAATATTCGATGATCACTTTCCTTATGGAGTCAACTGTACCGCTAAGTAACTCATAATGTACACAAGCCAACAGAGGCTGGAGTATCACTTGTTGCCCATCGTTATCATCGAGTACTGATGTTGTTCTCTATGTCTGTGTTTTTGCCCAAACTCTTCATCCGAATCTGCACAGTTCCGGATCCATTCCTCCAAGGTACATATCTTTTACCACGAGATCCAAATATTCTAACCTCATCTTCACTGACACCATTGGTAGACATGAAGGTGATACTTTCTTTCAATGTAGGGAAACCCTCATGGCATGATCCTGAATATTCATTCGTCTGTTTGTGACATTCATTCCATGTTGTATATATTCCAGGTATACGCCCATTAGCCACAGCATAATATTTATTGCCTGCCTTTGAGTTTGTGGAGGCCATCATGTTGTAAGTACAATTGAGATCCGCTCACTTCCCCTGTGAGCACATACCATACATACCACACATACCATACATACCACACATACCACACATACCATACATACAATCAGTCCAGCTGAGAGTTAACCATGAGCACTTAGCTCAAACAATCTAGTGATGATCACAGTTCAGTTTTTGGGTGAAAACACACCAAAATATTCCAGATATTCACATTGTCATTACATCACTGTGATCACTGACCTTTCATATAAAAGATGATACCAAATTCAAAAATACACTTGCAATAACACAGGAATAATCCACACTATTATATAACATCAACAATAACACAGGAATAATCCACACTATTATTATATAACATCAACAATAACACAGGAATAATCCACACTATTATTATATAACATCAACAATAACAAAGGAATAATCCACACTATTATATAACATCAACAATAACACAGGAATAATCCACACTATTATTATATAACATCAACAATAACATGACAAGTCATAAAATTGTAGTTATAACAGTTTTGATAAGTTTTATAATTGAAAATTGGTGGTTTATCTTGGAATACAAAATTAGGGAACAGGTGATGTGATGTAAATAAAAATAATTAAAACCAACATGTTATTAAACCATTTTAAAAACTGTATTATATCACATCAGAAACAAAACCATTTAAAAACATTGTAACTATAATATTTTATAATATTAAACATTTTAAAGTATTTTAATTGAAACAATGAAACCTTATTAAGCCATTTCTTTATCCTTCTTTATGTTAAGTTTTTGTTTCATCTTTTTTTTATCAATCTATTTAGTAATAATTAGTGTTCCAAAAAGAAGTAAATCTATCGTTACAATTTAATATTGATAATTAGTTTAGATAATATTATCGTTGAACATATGAATTAAATGTCTTTTGATTAAAAACATACTCATTCCTATAGAAACATATGTCCAGTAATTGCCCGGTATCAACTGTGTTATGGACCTGCTACCGTTTTACACTACGGCACAGTACCTGTCTGGTATAGTCATAATGTTACTGTGACTGTACTTGTCTGGTATAGTCATAATGTTACTGTGACTGTACTTGTCTGGTATAGTCATAATGTTACTGTGACCGTACCTGACTGGTATTGTCATAATGTTACTGTGACTGTACCTGACTGGTATTGTCATAATGTTATTGTGACTGTACCTGACTGGTATTGTCATAATGTTACTGTGACTGTACTTGTCTGGTATAGTCATAATGTTACTGTGACTGTACCTGACTGGTATTGTCATAATGTTACTGTGACTGTACCTGACTGGTATTGTCATAATGTTACGGTGACTGTATCTGTCTGGTATAGTCATAATGTTACTGTGACTGTACCTGTCTGGTATAGTCATAATGTTACTGTGACTGTACCTGTCTGGTATAGTCATAATGTTACTGTGACTGTACCTGTCTGGTATAGTCATAATGTTACTGTGACTGTACCTGTCTGGTATAGTCATAATGTTACCGTGACTGTACCTGTCTGGTATAGTCATAATGTTACTGTGACTGTACCTGACTGGTATTGTCATAATGTTACTGTGACTGTACCTGACTGGTATTGTCATAATGTTATTGTGACTGTACCTGACTGGTATTGTCATAATGTTACTGTGACTGTACTTGTCTGGTATAGTCATAATGTTACTGTGACTGTACCTGACTGGTATTGTCATAATGTTACTGTGACTGTACCTGACTGGTATTGTCATAATGTTACGGTGACTGTATCTGTCTGGTATAGTCATAATGTTACTGTGACTGTACCTGTCTGGTATAGTCATAATGTTACTGTGACTGTACCTGTCTGGTATAGTCATAATGTTACTGTGACTGTACCTGTCTGGTATAGTCATAATGTTACTGTGACTGTACCTGTCTGGTATAGTCATAATGTTACCGTGACTGTACCCGTCTGGTATAGTCATAATGTTAGTGTGACTGTACCTGACTGGTATAGTCATAATGTTATTGTGACTGTACCTGTCTGGTATAGTCATAATGTTACCGTGACTGTACCTGACTGGTATTGTCATAATGTTATTGTGACAATAACCGCTCAGTGGCATTTAAATGATAACGACCAAATAACGTTTCATTATCGGGATGATACTCTACAGGTACAATTATTAACGCATCCAGTATTATTTTAGTAATGTCCCAATATGTCCTATTATTCCTGTTTTAGTCATGACTCATTAATAATGAGTAGTGGCCTATTAATTAACTTTTTTTTAACAAGTTGGCATTCTAAGGCCTTTATTTCAAAAAATAAAAAGAACAACAATAGACCAATAATGTATTCCCTTAAACTAAAATATCATTATTTACATTAAATAAACATTATCAGTAATCAGCAGCACTCATTTATAACCTGAACTATTAAACAACAATATATGCTGAAGTTAGCTCCAGAAAGGTAAAATAGTTTACTACGTTATTTGGTGGTAACCATAATGGTGTATAGGACTGGTATCGTTACAATAACATTATGACATTTATATGAATATAATAAAAAAATTAGTAAATTTTAGATATTTAACTTCAAACTGCATGTTTACACTGCAAGTCTTAAAATTATAAACTGCATTTACATTGTAGCTGCAGATAATTTAATAATATGGACAAGTTTTGGGCCATGTCATGAATATTTCTGTTTTGTTTTCACGTGCACAATAAATTACACACCTTGCTGATAAGACAACACTCTCTTGGGTCCAGTATTATAGTTCCCATGACATGAAAGTTGATGTAGTTTACCATGGAATCAGTTGATATCCTCAGCTTTATGAAGACATGGATGACCTTAAAACAATATAATTAATGGGAAACAATTAACAAACAGATTCTATACTAGTTGGAAGCAAACTAAGAATGTAGTAACAGATAAAAATATCACATAATTGGTAATTATATATAAGTAAATATATAAAAAATTGGCCCAGCCACAAGCAAAAATTAATGCATTAGACTGAATGTACTGAAGCTGAATACATTGTTATTATGTGCCTGTCAACAAACTAAACTGATCAATAGTCTTATATCCTCCTTTTCTACTATCAATCTGATACTATTGGAATATAATAATACTAAATCATGCTTATTAGATTTTGTTTTGTGAATATTATTTCTGTATGTCCCACCCCAAAAGTTTATCATATATATATATAAAACCACCAACATTTTCTTGATTAAAAAAATTAATATTAACATACCATACTTAGGGTTTTTTCAGCAGTTGAACTCATTTGAATCTAAAGGTGACATCTGGCTGGTTGCAACAGGCACTCCAAGTGTGGTGCTGTATGTTGTGTTTTATAGATGTTGGATACTTTCTGGTTTTATGGTGTATTGGAGAGAATGGAGAGTATTAGTTGTTGTGGAGGTTTCATGGTATTATTTAATGTTGTTGTGTCTGGTGTGTTTGAATGACGTCATTTTGTATCTGGCTTGTTTCAGGTAAATCTGTGTTTTGATTTCCAGTGACTTTGTTCAGAGAACTGTTCCAGTCTAGTTGAGGTATATTTTGTGTCCTTTTAAGAGAAGAACAATTAAAATTAGTAATATTGAAAAACTACTTGTGCTTGGCACTTTCTGTTTACACACAGGAATATTCCTTATTTTTGCTTCTGCTGAGTTGCAAAAGCATACCAAAACAGATTTATAGTATGGATGGTATCCGGATATTTAGCCAACAGACATTTAGCCAATATTTGCAGGGGGGACATTTAGCCAACAGTCAATTTTTTCATCTTACATCTACATGTGTATTGTTATATTTTTGATTTTGTGTTTGCTCTGTCAATATTATGTGTTGTTTCTGGATGTTGCAAATATAGGCCTCTCTTTAGATAAGACGTTAGCAAAATAATAATTATTGCTGATTTTTGTACAATTTGTATATTTTTAATAATGTATACTTTTTTGTCCATTATTATACATAAATATAAATAATGATATGCAATATGTCAGGGTTTGGGAGGTTTTTACACAGACATTAATTAACAGTTTTTTACACTGACTTGTAATTTTTTTAAAATAAAATACAATAGTAAAATGATAACAATATAACAACATCTACTACAACATCTACTACAACATCTACTACAACATGACTGTAATACATGTAACAGTTCTGGTGTATGTCGGTTTTCCAAACACACAGAGAGTCCAAAACTATTTAGTTCTCAAGTGGTTTTATTTATGCTGATAAAATCGATGCTGAATATATATATACAAGTGCAACTCTCCCTTTCTCAATTTTCTAGACCCTGTAATATAATTTAATTAAGTATAAACATATTGACAAATCTATTATCACAGAAAGAGCTATATAAATATTAAACATATATTATTTACCAGTAATTATGATCATGTAATTTAGAAAATATATAAACACATTTCATTCTAATCACTGGTCACTATTCCACACATTCAATTCCATACAATACATATTATGTCATTATATTCAAGAAATGCGGTTCACATCAATGACAGGATATATTATACATAATAACCTATAGTCAGATACATTTAAATATATCTCGAGTTAATTATGAATAACCTTCGTGCAATCTCATGTTTTAATTTACTTATTAAATTAGTATTGGGGAGTGACAACCCCGACTAAATGACTACGTTCTAGCTCATCCTGGATCTACTCCCGAGGCACTTAAACACAATACTTAGGAACTATAACATCCCAAAAGTAACCACAATCTGTGACGCAAATAAAGCATATTTACTACGGTGCACTGAACAACTTATATATAGATCTACATAATTCACATCCTTAATAACACACGGATAGCTAAATAAATAATTAACTATTCCAACCTTCAAATAAAAAAATCAAACATAGAATCCAACCTTACTGTGACCTTAAATTGACTATTTTATATTTAGACAATGTTACAGTAAACAAACAATAGAACTAATAAGGAATTAAACCCTAATGAAATAAACCTGGGTTACAGCAGAATATTAACTTTATAACACTTTCCAACAAAGTTTATTCCCTAGAGATAAATACACAATATTAATAACTCATACATACCAATATCTGAATTACCAATTAAAATTCATCGAACAATTGCGAACTGTTCAAGATCTAAACTTCAACTGAGTGTTCCCGCTCCATGGAAAAACACTTGCTCACACCGTGAATCATGTGACAACTAATACTGTGTACAACTGTACGGGTGACCAATTGTTGGTACAATTCGGTTATGACTGGTCCGGTTACATACATACAATACAAGTAACACAGCAATTGCATTAACAGACTAATGCACATTTATATGATAACCCAATATCTAGTCTAGTTGATCCCCTCACTGACTACTTAACTATATCTGGCATGTGGGTTATTACTACTTGTATATATACCGCAGATAATCTACTAGTCTCAGAATAACCCTCTATCCAATGTTGACACTTACATGTATTGTAATGTTTTTAAGATGTGACTTCATAACCCAGGTGATACATCATACTGTTAAAAGTGTCCATCTTTCCGTAATGCTCCCCTGTGAGTGGTGGGGGATTAGGTTCTCGGGTGTAGGACAGTACGTTGCTCACCCGGACAGTTGCTCACTGGATAAGTTGCTCACCCGGACACTTGCTCACCAAGCAAATTAAAAACACGGACACTTGCTCAACCGTGAATTTTTACTGAGAAAAAAATGCACACAATTATATTAATAAAATAATCTTATTAAAATAATTATTATTTAATTTCAACTATTAATCAGGATTGGCAGGCTTTACCCCACCCTCTGCCTTAAACCCAGGTTTAACCCGGATTGAGATAAACTCCCTAAAGTGGGTTAAAGCGTGGGTTAAACTTTCAAGCTTTTTCAGGAATTAGATGTAGATTAAAAGGCCAAAGTGTTTTATTTGGTTTTGATAACACTATATATATATATATATATATATATATATATTATATACATATATATATTCCTATTTAGTTATATAACAGGGATGGCAATTTGATATGGTTCACTGGTTATGAGAATTATATCATATTTATCATGCTGAAGTTTAATGCCCTAATAACTGGTAATATTCATCCCACTAATTATATAGGTTATAGGATACTAACAACTATATTTCTGAATTTAAAAAAAAATTATTACAAATTCACTTTTTTCTTATTACAAATTCACTTTTTTCTTATTACAAATTCACTTTTTTCTTATTACAAATTCACTTTTTTCTTATTACAAATTCACTTGCGACAACCTGAGGATTCTCCCCGAAAAACAAAACAAACATAATGTTAAAATGTGACTTCGTACAGTGAATTGAATAAAATTAAATTACATACACTTAATGATGCTTGAATATAACAGCTGTGGACTATATGTAACATCCGTAATTACAAGTTTTAGAATATGAGACATCATTTTGTGTCTGTTACATTTGTACAATGAATTACAAAAATATAATTACATACACTATTTTGTATTTATTGAAACAACTATATTTATATAGTGAAAACTCACATAAACATAATCAAAAAATTTGAATGTTGGCTAAATGTACCCCCTGCAAATAATGGCTAAATGTCCGTTGGCTAAGTGTCCGTTGGCTAAAAGCATAACACCTGCATCCTCATGCTCCGTTGCAGCTTGTAGTCAATCAGAAACTTGACAGGCTTTCCTCAACACATTTTCATTTTTACACAATTAAGTATGTTATATCCATTATGCGTGTTATAACTTCTCTGCATCTGTTGGCCACCTTCTTATACTTGTGCTGTTGTCATCATGTAATTTGTTATTTTGTGATGTTTTGGATGATAAATCATCTACTCTTTGGTTACCAAACTGTTCAATAGGTGAAGGATAGGAATTATTATTCATTAGTACTAACTTAGTTTCATTAACTACTGAGATTTCCTGTTTATCTAAAACAAAGTGGGGGTTATTAAGGCAGGACAGTGGTAGATGCTCCCATGTACAGACTAACAGAGCCCAGCCTGAATGATCGCACAAATAATATTTTTAATCACATAATTAAGAATATCTTCATTTCTTTACATGATTGATACTGATGCTGAGGTATGTTTGTAATTTTATTTACTGTTCAAATACAACATATATGATATAGTATACACATTAATATATTATTTCTACAATAATTAATCATTTCATAATTAAACTTATATATGGATTTTTGTGTTGATTCATAATAAAAGATATAATTATGTCTATTGACTATCTCACATCTTTTTATTTTAAAATTTGTCATGAATGTTTTAATACTATGTTAATGGGATAGTCCACTTTCATTTTTAAATTTTGAAGACTAATATATACAGCTATACTCACAAATATAATAAATGTCAAAATGTGTAAATGATCACCCACATATTAAATAATCCAGTTCAAAGTGCTATTTTCAAGCTAGACAGAGACCGGAAGCTCCTGAATGCTGACATCACTTCAGCGTATCCCGTTGACCTGAAGTCTGTAGAGCCCGTACAAAAGCATGTAAACAAGTGTGAGAAAATAATTATTCCAGACCTAAACGGCATTATCTTGTTAATATAACGTCATGAATGACGTACAACCATATCAGTTTGAGCCAGAACGAACCTTATAAGAGGAAGATGATTAAAAATGGCTCAGAAATTAATGCTCAAGAGAAACTGTATAATCCGCGTAAGTCTAGAGAGCGCCGATGTGACGTCAGAGCATTTCTGTTTGCTTCTTCTCGCCTTCGAATCTGGCTTCCGGTGCAGCCGGATGCATTCTATAAGAAATGCTTTGGGCATCCTCCTTTTCAACATCCCCTAGTCTATGTGTTTGCTTTCATTAAAATTATGTATTATGAATGTTTAAATAAACGAATCGAATATACTAATATTTGTTTTCCCTTTTGATGTCCATGTTGCCTGCTAATGGTAACGCACCCCCCCCCCACACACACACCCTTTCAGCATGTGTTATAAATGTAATTATCTTCGTTGTTTCGTTGATCCACGCACAAACCCACGAACTCCGCAAGATTTATTTCCGAGATAAATAAAATTTGTATATTCTCATGCATTACGTTCTATATTACGTTAGCTGTTTTGTTATTCCGGGAAAAGATGGAGCCGAAATACCCTGAGGGTGGTCACTGCCAGAGTGTTTTACGTCCTCATGGGGGTTTAACATCCCCCTTTATTTTTAATAATTCAGCCATTTAACGTGGTCATCTACCCCCGATGTTGTGAGCCGAGAAATTAATCTTTGCAAAAGTTTCGACCTCTTGTTGGATTCGAACCTGTGACCCTTGGCAATAAGTGCCGGATGGTTTACCGCTAGGCCACCGGAGTTCACTTTTTACGTTAGGTACATCACAACAACTGTTATACTCACATTTGACCAGATAATATAGAAGAAACGATGAAATAATACTTTCAACCAGCTTTAAGGTGAATTAATTAAGATCACAGATCATATTCGCTCGAGATCACTTTGCCGACAAGTGGAGCTATGTGCAGCGATAGTTTCGAGGTCGGTTCACCATTGGCTAGCCGGTTGAAATCGCCATCCCTCGTGTTGTCCGTAATCGCGGCCGATCCGACATAGTTGTGTTATCTGGGATGTTTGCAAGCTCAGTCCTATTCACCTTTGACGGAACAAAAAAGTCATAGCAATTTATGGAGAGATGTTTCCGACAATTAGCTTCTAGATTGTGGAATAAGTTGCCAAATTTAAACCATATTAAACTTGCAGCAAGTAAAGAAATATTTTATAAGCTAGGTTAATAAAACCCGATTATTTAAATTAGACTATTATAATATACAATTAACTATGCAGTGTACCTATTTATATATCAAACGTGTTTGTGCTATATGAGCTTAGAACATATTTTAATTATGTTTTAAATGTAAAGTGCCTTAGAGCAATTCAAGTTGATAATTATATAAAAATATAATATATATATATATATTATATATATATATATATATATATATATATATATGGTTTATAATTAACAAATAACTTGTCAAAATACCGAAGGATAAGATATAAAATCACACTAAAAATACACTTATTTCAGTGAATGAAGTAATATCTTTGACATGTCACTCGTATTAGCCAGCATCTGTTAATTTAATCTTCATAGTTGATTGTTTTATATTTAGGTCAAGGGTCATATAGTAATTATAAGCCATTATTTATATCTCCTTGTATGGTTGGGATTAGCCATTTAGAGCATGGGTCCGGGATGGACATTTTGATTATCAAGACTTGAATCAACTATTTTATCCTGACGATGCAGAAAACAG
This sequence comes from Paralvinella palmiformis, assembly GCA_025642065.1. Lineage (NCBI taxonomy): Eukaryota > Metazoa > Annelida > Polychaeta > Terebellida > Alvinellidae > Paralvinella > Paralvinella palmiformis. The sequence continues at coordinate 836,289 of JAODUP010000204.1, forward strand.
CAACATTTTGTGTATATAATATAACAGTAATTAAATTAGTAAAGCATAAAAAGAACACGTACATCACTTCAAGTTGAACACTATAACCTGACAAAATAATACGTTACCAACCTTCGCTTCAACTTTCTCTAGAAATTAATTGTATTCAAGTAACATTTTAAGGCCTTATATTTATACTCCAGTAGATTTCAAGAAACTTACTTCAATAAAAATAAATTAACCCAGTCACCCTTTATTCTCGAGTTATAAAATGACATATTATCGTGTACGAAATAGTTTGGTTACGAGTTGTTATGGTACGGATAGTTTTCATAGGAAACTTCTGAAAGCTTGTGTTATCGCCCAACGAAGGACATTTGATTTACTGCATACTTATGTTTTAAATACTTGACACTGTCCTTTTATGTGGCTAGGACTTCCAGCTTAAACATAGGAACATCAGCTTAATTTTGATAGCTTAGTGACAGTTACAGTGTGAGGTAAACTTGTGAAATTAAAATGTTTATTTTATCATTATCTAATCTTAGCCGAGGTTACCAGTCACTGTTATCACAGTTATGGTGTAGATACTGCTGTACTTGTATTAGTTGTAACCCAGTTTGGCATTGTAATTCTAATATATTTTCTGCTAAATTATAATGTTGAAATCGATTAGTTGTACAAGAAATATAAGTAATCCTGCCTAATTTCATTTAATCCCAGAAAGTGGACGCTGTTAACTCAGACCCACTGTCAGTGACTGAAGTCACTGTGAGACAGTGCGACTGTGCGTGTCCAATTTCTGGTGTATCTACACCTATTTCCACAAAAACATTAGATTAATTCATTTTTAATGTTGCTGTGATTTCAATGATCTTCCTGTCAAATCTGATCATAATAAATTCAGACTTTTCAGTCTCCCTATGGCTTTGCTGTTCAATTTTTTATTGTTGTATTATTTAGTTTACCCTAATATATTATTGGCTTTTCTTGTTAGTCCAAATCTGGACATTCTCTACAGATGCTATAGCTACAGCATGGAGACAGGATGACTGGCCGCCATGGACAAATGGCCACCAATTTTGACAGAAGTGGCCACCATTTTTTTTTAATGAATGCAATTCACATGTATCAAAACCTGGAACTGTTGAGAATGATATTGTTTGGTGTCATAGTTCAGGAGTATATTTGCTCCATTAGAAGAATGTAATTCACACGTATTAAAACTTGGAACTGTTGAGAAGTGAAATTGCTATTATGTATGCCTTAATTCCTATAAACCCCTAACATTCACATAAAATTACATCCGTCATTAATCTACCAACAGTGAATATGTATAAAGTTAACAGTAAATATGCCTCTGTCATACCCACATATAATATGTTTAAAAGGTGTACATATAAACAGTCTAGTTGTTAGTTGTGATGTGTGCGATAAATGGTGTCATATCTATTTCGGTACATGTATTAGTCATGATGAATACCGCAAGATGGCCAAATCAGGTGTATTCTGTGTTCTGTATGGTGACACAATAATATATTGCATGCATGATTCTACAATGCAAGAATCTATGGACATGTTCATGTCTGATCTACAGTCATCTGATTCTGAATCCAACAAGGATGAATCAGCATCAGATTTATCCATGATTGAATCTGTTGATATGACATTTGTGGTTCCAGAAGAGCAAAATAAATCTTCATTATTGGATGCTGTTCCTGAAGAAACCTTGTTACATGACAATGAAATAACATAGACCACAGTCAGTGGACCAACACAGCAAGGTCACAATCACTTGACCAATTCTAATGGCTATGCTGTCTCTAAGGTTTGTCTTCATGTCACTGATTGTCTTTGTAGTGTGCATAAACCAGTACGATGCAATGCCAGGATCAAGGAACAGGATGGAATTTACTACCCTAATATAAAAAAGCACTCTCGCCCCCTTCTATTGCATTGACTGATGCATACAAGATCAAAGCCCTGATCAGAACTGAGGCCAAGAAGCAATGATATAATGTCACATCAAAAAATACTGAGGATAAAGATTTTTCACCAGTACTATTTCTCACAGTGATGATGATCAGAAGAACAAATTAACTTGCATCATACCTCTAATATGTGACCATCAAGATTATCTATTTGAAAGACTTTAAGTATTAATTATTAAAAGTTTAGTGCTTGGATGAAAATCAGTTGAAATTCTGAAGTAGATCCTGTGGAGATCAGAGTAAACAACAATTTCAAAATAGATGACATCATTTAAAATTCAACTATGCCATATTTAATCAAGGATTTTCTTTTTACCTTCATTGGCTTTTTAATCTAAACTTTCTCTAAATATTTTAATGCCACACTGGATTAGTAGTACATGGATACATTTGATAATCCAGTTGTTAAAATTCCAACTATTACTGAGATTATTGTTTAATATAGATGGCATTAATGATTAATATATTAATAGTAAATAGATTTGTTAATTCAAATGGAAATATGAAAAGCACAATTAACCCCCCCAAATTATATTAGTCTATTATTATTACTGTTAATAAGGGTGATGTGTAAGAACTTTATTTGGTTTGAAATCTTCCTAATTACCTACAAGTAACATTGTTTCTGAAGTCTTTCTTGAGTTTGAAATATTTTTCTTGTAATTAATAAAAACTGATTTAAAAAATCAAAAGGATCTCATTTAATATGCAAATTATCTCAGAAATGTGAACTATCAGGTAATTTTTATTTCTAATTTTTCTTGCCATCTAAAATTTTAGATTTAAAATGCCTAATTTGGCTGAATTATGTCCATTGAATAAAATAGACTTTAGTTCCATATACAATAGTTTTGCCGTTATCAAAGCTAAAGTCATCCGAATGTATCAAACAATGGATCTTTAATAGTTTAAAAAACAAGAATGGCTGTCATATGGCCACCCTTGTTCCATATCATTATTGTTTCAATTTCATATAACTACATACACTAATTACTGATAGAATCTTGTGATAGTAATGTCTCAGAATTCTGATTTAAACTTTATTAACCTTGAAAAGTTTTATTTAATAAATATTGTTTAACTGATATTTCATTTAAAATGACATATGTCATAATTAATTTGTTGTTATTTTCACACACACACACATATATATATATATATATATATTATTGCTACAATTTCACAAAAATTATTAGGCAAATGAACAATGATAAAAATGTAACAGTACTGATAACTGAACTATAATAGCAGGTTTTAATGTTTCATTAATAAAATCTTATTTTATTTTTTTATTATATTTTCAGCTGATGATGTTTAGAAAGTTGATATTAAGTGTCACATTTAAACCAAGCTCTAAGTTTCCTAGGTAAAGTATTAATCTCAGCTTGTAGTATCATTTGTGTAATTATCGTGATAAAATGAACTGAACATTATTCAAATATAAGCCAGACATATTGATCTGTGTCTTTTGTGGATGTTCTTCATTAAAATGTGTAATTTAAATATATAAACATAAACTATTTTATGGATGGGAAAAGGTTTTAATCTAATATTTTCTTACTCTGCCTTTCCCAATAATGGTTGATTTGTTTTAACTTAATTTGGAATGCTGTCACTGTCAGTTTAGCTAACTAGTTAAATTAATTTTAAAGACTGCTGGTATTTTATAAACAGCTTCATAAATATATGATATCTGTTATTAATTTTGGGATGTAGGAATACATTTTGTATGTTTGACTGGTCACTGTGTCTAGTTAGTGATGTCATGTAAAGGGTAAAAAATTCAACTAACAACGATGCTTCTAAAGATATTTATCTTAGCTAATTTGTCTTCATTTGCTCATTATATAATAATTAAATAATTATCTTGTCATTTCTGATATATATATATATATATATATATATTCTGTGTACATTTCTCATATTCACTTTAATATACTTTTGTAATTAGGATATCTTGTAAGAGATGCTGCTCTTTGTATGATCCACCATACTTGGTAAGTTCTTGTATAACCTAATAATTACTTTATTTTAATGTAATATATCCAAATCCTGATATGAAGACCACCATTTGAAGGGAGATTTAGTGTTTTTAAAAGAGAAACAGCTTTAATAGGGGGGGGGGGTTTAACACAACAACTTTCCATTAATTTAAAATTAGCTCATTACTACTTTTATAAAATGTACTATTACCATATATACCCATGTATAGGATGCACTCATTTATAAAATGCACTGAGTTTTAGGACCAATAACCCCCCCCCTAGAGTCAAATCTGCATATAAGATGCACTAAAAACAGCAAATTTATTAAAAAACCCAAAATTCATCATCATCACTGAACATTGAACATCTGTTGTATCTTCATGTGTCATCATACATGTTGTCACCTTCTTCATTGGAATCAGTGTCAGATTTGTCAAGCTGTTCATCCCACAATATATCATCTTCAAAATCATTGCTGATAGAGCACTTCTTGAACAATTTGGTAATAATTCTGGGGTCAATTTAATCCCAGGCCATTTTCATCCAGGCCGCTTCAGGTTGTCTGCTGCTGTACGTTCATTTCCGTAATGCTGTTTGAAGTAGTCTATTAGTAGTTCCCATGTGCCAGCTTTGGAAATAATTAACACATTGTTTGCTGTAATCATTTTCCTTTGATGTGGCTACTATGGTCATTCTTTGCGTGGCCTCATTTACCATTCTGTTCAATTACACACACTCACACATTTCGATAGTAATGACAAGTCTTAGATAGATAAAAAATAACATCTGCCTTGAATAGTTTATGGAGGCGGCCATATTGGTCATAATGCTGCCATTTTTGTATCGCAGCCGATTTGGACCTACACCTTTGTGGTGACGTCACTAATTAGAGCATCGGATTAAATAATCATGGCATCTATCACAATTAAGTTTGGCTTCGAAAGACAACAGCGAATACACAGCTAATTAATTAGTTTATTGTTCATATATTCATTTTTAATGTTGAAAAACAATATTATTGTATTTCCCCCTAAATTATGTCAAATATTACCTTCCCTTTTAGTATGACCCGTGTATAAGACGCCCTTGCTTTTGTCGTTAATTTTTTGGTATCTAAATTGCTACCTATACACGAATATATGTCGTAGTTAAATTTGTCTTAAATGTTATACAGGATATTTTTATTCTTTCTTTTTACGTGTCTCTGTGTGTGTGTGTTTTGTAGAATAAAGGACCCCAACCTGAGAAGTATGCTGCATTAAATATAAGAATGCGAGGTTATGACTTTCCAATGTTGGAATCATTTAGTAAATATGTCCACAATCTGACAAAAATATTTGAAATAGAAGGTGAAGCGTAAGTATCAGATTTAAGTTTGGTAATTAATAATAATATAGAAATAATGTTGTTACAGTTACATGTACTGGTTTGTTATTGAGGTGTGTGTGTATATATAAATGTGTGTGTGTATATATAAATGTGTGTGTGTGTATATAAATGTGTGTGTGTGTATATATAAATGTCTCTATTTATGATCCTACAGGTATCCTGTACCAACAAGATCTGCAAAGGTGGCATTATTTAAACCAAACAGTACAGCAGCAGCACAGGAATACGAGCTGAAGCTTTATGAAAGAACAGTTAAGGTATCTTTACATCTTTGTTTTCAGTTTATCAGAGATCTGTCTAACCATTCCAACATCAGAAACTTAGACATATCTTTAACCAGAGATCTATCAAACCTGGTCAATAGAGAACTTGATCAACCTCTAGTATCTATGTTATAGTATCATTTCAGTTTAGTTAAATGTCAACTGATACAGTCAGTTATCAGAGTTTGATACACATTTGTGGTTTTCTTATGATGTTATTTAGTTCAGTTTAGGTTCAGATATTAGTTTAATTGTGTTCCTATAAAATTTAACCGATTGAACTAGAATAGTCACTATTGTTGTAGCATACTAAATGCAGTGTCTTCATTTTACAGATGGAACAGGTGTCATCTGTTATAGCTCCGTTACTGATGGAGGTGATCCAGAATACTTTACCTGAAGGAGTGGAGGTCACCTTCAAAGAGGTAAGATAGAAGAAACTTATTTATTGTTGTTTCATTCAATATTCTTTTAGCAATCGTTTCATTTCCTACACATAACCAAACTATTTGCGAGTTTTGTATGCTTCGTGGAACTAGAATATCTTAAACATCTCTCACTGGCTGGCTTTTTCACATGGTACCATCTCGTGATTGAGACTTGTATAATCTGGGACTATTAAAATATGTGAAGATGTTATGTGATAATTATTATGTAGAAGTTATTCCCAGTTGAAAATCTATAGCTTTTGGTGCCACACTCAATGATGTATTAGTTATGTTACACGATGGGAACTTATATCAGGGTTCTAGGATCTTCATCTCTCAGATGTTCTATGGGGTAGGCAGTGGGATGATTAGTAACGACATCAGGGAATCAAGACATTGACCTTTGTGTAAACCCTAAAACAAGAGCCTATGTACTACATGGCACTGTAGTATCTGTCAATAAAAGTATGTGATTCTGTTCAAAATGTGTATTTGGAGCATTAGTATGGAACGGTCACAGATGAGAATATATTTGTACTAATTAGGATCCATTATTGTAGTTTTAGATTGCTTTGAAATGTTTTCAATATAACACATTGTACCAACTATTCTTGTGAGGTACCCAAAACCATCAGTTGTCTTTGGTCATGATTCTCTAACCTGAAATTGTCAGCTATTTATTTCACACCCCACTCTCATTAATCATTAATACATCCATATCTGGTTAGCTGCCAGATGATGATCCGTGATCCAGTTGATTATATCTTGATAATGATGCTGATTGAAACATTCTGTTTTAATAGTACCACAGAGAATAAACAAAGCTCATGAGAGTAATCTACCCGTTTTATGGATCTTATATATTCTATTGATATCACCAACAATCTGGGATTGTTGAGTCAGTAATGAGTTAATATAGTCAGCCCAAGAGTTACTGGTTTATACCACACTCCATCTTTGTTTCAAAGTTATGTTAAAGTGATGGTGATCTTGTTTTAAGCACACCTAATTGACTCGATGATGGTATCACTTGTGATGCTAGATCAATTGACTCAGGTAGATCAGATCCTCTTTCCTGTTCAGTAATCCAACTTTATGATATTAATATAATCATTATAAGGAAATTAGTCAGGATCTTTGAAGAAGATCGCCTCAAGACATAAGATGCTGTCATATCTTTATTTACTGGTATTTATTTTCAAATTCAGCTCAGTTTACATGACTGTTTATATTTTGCTGGTTAGTTGGATTCTTGGAGATGCTACTTGGATGTACGTCAAATAACCTAATTAATAATCCTTTGTTTCTGTTTAGCTTGAGCCGGAAGAAGAAGAATTCAGGTACATACCAGACACGACGCTAAAGGATTTACGACAACAAGTAGAATCTGTACAAGAGAGTATTCGTGAATTCAAATCTAGATAAGAGTCGTTAATATGTGAAATATTATTCATCAATAAAAAGTGAAAACAGTTATTTGTTTGTCATAATCTGTAAGCACTTGTATTATTTAATCTTGGATTGAACTCTTGATATGGTAATAATATTTATGGTGGTTTTCAGATCTTGATTATAATTTTTTTAATCTTTTATATTCATGAGAGGAAACATTCTACTATGCATCTGTCATTTACAAATTTGAGATACGTTAACCATCATCTAACACAAATAGTAAAGTCCTATTGTCTGACCTCACATCTAGATACATGTCATTTTGGTGACATGTTTTTGTGTTATGTTTAAATTAATGTTGTTGTTGGGATCAGTCTTAAGAAAGTTAAGCTCATTACTAAACATATATTAGTATTTGATCTTAAGAATATCTTCATAATTTCAAATTTTGACATAATAATTCCTGCTTAGTTAACATATTCTAGAGATGACAATTTTAATAGAATTGATTAAGTAATCTTGGACACATATAATTGGCATCTTCTCTGATAATACTTATCTCTTGCCACCAGAGTGATGATAGTGTGGTTGGTTACAGATCTGTATCAAACCCTAGCTGAGCTATGTCAGAAGGGGGTGTTTCATCTTTCAATCTGCATCATTACCTTTATAGGTTGTTTGGCCCAGTTAGCATACCTTGTGCATAAAACAACAACATTTTAAACACTGTCACCAGGGTGATAGTCACACATAATATTTATAGACACCATTTTGAATAGTAAACATAAAATATTGTGAAGAAAAAAAAAAACTAGAAATGGTGATGTTACATCCAATGAAATGATACTCCACATCTAAAAAAAATAAACTTGTTGTGGTTCATAGTAACATCACCGTTTAGTAAAACCTATTTAATATTATAAACCCAATTGATAAACTGCAGTAAAAGAGAATGAGGTGTCGATCCCTAAACAATATTCCCAAATCATGTTCTATTCTTGTTGTCACAGAACATCTCCAGATAATCCAGGCGGGGACATTCCTAAAATTTAAACCATGTAGAGCATGTCTGGAATCAACTGGATCAATAATCCTAAGAATCGTATGATTTATGTGACACTCCTGCCAAACTGTTATAGAGGTAAATGGTATTTAAACATTTGCGTTTGAGGGGTGCTCTAAGGACTGTGCAGCAATTCATGTCAAGTGATACCTGGAATATATACGGAATATTTCCTTTAAGAGAGAAACTCTGGCCTAATGGCCAAATCGAAGTACTCATTCACTAACACCTTTGAAACCATGATGATGTCTCCATGGTTAAAACCTTATCTTTTATATCACGTCATTACAGCTGAAGATTACTTGATCTCTCTAACCTCCCAAGTTTAGAGTTCACCAAAAACTTTTACATTTCTATAATTGTGTTATTAAAAATAATGCACACATTCTGTGATAATTACTAGACAAAATACTGAAAGGACTTTTTCCCTAACTTTGGTCATTATTAACGGAATGGTGATGAAACTTAAAACAGTAGTAATAGAAATTGAACAAAATTCTTGATGAAACTGTGTAACTAATCTGGGGATGGCTACACAAACTAAAAGTGTATTAAACATATTTTTAAGTTTTAGATTTCAGTGAATGTTTAATGCTATTTAACAAAACTCATCACAGGTGTTATATTAGTATGTGTATTTTCAGAGATAAATACCAACATCTGTTATAAATAATCGTATTTATGTGGAGTCTATCAAAGGCTAGAACTATGTTCTTCAAAAGAGAATTATGCTAACTAAGGTTTTATTTCAGTTTTATCTCGTTCATTTAGTGTAGAAAAAAAAACTTAATATCTTGCACATCAAATGGTCCTAGTCAGATTTTAAATGACCATAAAATTACATTATTTATGAAAATGGTGACAGAATATTTAATACGTTAGATTCTGTTAAACCAGTCTTTTCAGAAGACTAAACAGCAATATTTAGTTTCACCTTTTGAGCACAAGACTTAAGATACACAAATACCTATTCACCAGGGAGAACCCACAATTTTGTATTTCATTTCAGTGAATTCTCCCGGCAGAACACATTTTCCTCCATTGCATTGAATTTCATGACGTCAGAAACAACTTAATCAATATTGCTATAACAGAAGAACTTATGAGAGATTTTAATCATACAATAGTATTTAAATTTGTATTAGAAACAGAAATCTACATTTTATTTAAAGATATAATTTTATTGTTCTAATATTGTATTAGTGGAAGCTGGTCTCTCTATCTGTCTTCATTATTTTATCTTTAATAAATCTCATCAATATGGTATTTCTGATGATATATTGTTTCATAATATATAATTATCTTTTTGGGCACTGAGAAGCCTTCTTGTGCTGTAAAACTTCATTCATTCATTTGCAATGTATGTGTGTGTGTGTGCAAACAGTGACCACGATCTCTGAACACAGTAGTTTCTCCTTTATATCCAAATTCCAATCTCTAATAGCAGACTTTCCATCCTGAATGCAGAAAACAAGAACCAAAGTGGTATTAACTCAGTAACAAAATGTCAATGCATATCATCGATGATGATTTAGAAATTCAGATCTCCAACAAATGCGGCACTGCCGACAGCAATGGCTAAAATGATTATGCGAAAAATAAACAAAACATAGGAATCTGTTACTGATAAATATAATTAAAATTAAAAAACATATAGTGTAACATAAGTAAGTGGAAGTCCCAGATTACTCTATCGATAAAATTTCCTTCAGTTCCTTTCTGAGCTGAACAAACTGTACTTCGCTGTACAGGTCAGATAAATCTTCACAAAGAGTCTCAAACATGTCGTGTTTACTATCCTCGTACCCTGACTGGTTCTGAAGATTCTCATAGAATATCACAGTCCTGTCCACTGCTTCATCCAATGGTGTTGGATCCCAGTTCAGTAGACTTTTGCTTTTTGTGATATCTATTGGCCCATTTTCTACAGAAGGATAGATGTGTGGTACTTCTGTGTTACTGGTGAAGATGATCTTGCAACATGTGTCGATGCCCTGTATCCTTGAGGAGATCTTCAGCAGAAGGCCCTGGAGGGTTGGTGTCTCTTGGAAAGCCAGATTGAAGGCGTTATTTGCGACGTGTTGCAAGTTTACTGTACTTGTTACTATGTTTGTGATGACACCTGCCACGTCGCTGACATAGACGAGGCTGAGGTTCTTGCCCTCCAGTGGCTGGGGAATGTACAGCGGCAGTCCACAAATACTGGCTGCCTTCAGCCAGAGCTGATATTGCCACCAGCGATCGGTTGAGTCACGTGGACCAACCACATCGGCGAGTCGTAGGATGACGTGATTCAGGTCTGCACACTTTTTCAATATGTGCTCACACTTCCACTTCTTGTATCCATAGCTGTCCCTTCTCTTCAAACGCTTCCGCTTCACGCGATCTTTTGGTCGAGTATCATCAGACTCACTCGTGAATCGCTCGTGTCGCTTCTCACACACCTCATAAACGGAATCAGTACTGATGAAAATGTACAGTTTAGTTTTGGCGTGAATCGTTTCAGTAGCATCTGCAATATAGTTGGGCTCATAACCACTGAAATCGACGACACAATCAATTGATTCCACTTCCTGGAACCACCTCATAAACTCGGAACACTCCTTTAATGGCTTCCTTCTGTCCCACTTGAAGTAACGAGCGACATCTGGTAGTATCTTCTCCTTCCATCCCCAATCCCAGCTTCTGCCACGGTTAATCAGACTAATGTTACACTTGTTTGTTTTGATCAGGTGAGCAACAGTCTCTGATCCTAGGAAGCCATTTCCACCAAAGATCAAAACTGTCTTCCGCGTCATGCTGAAATAGAATAAAAGTAAACGATCTTAAAATTGGTTTAGTGATAAAAATATCAACGCATCTTATAAACTTTAAAAAGAAAAACAAATGGTATCGTTTAGAAGTAGATCTGGGTTTTTTATCACTAGTAGGGTTAAACTTTTATTTGATGGTCAAAATTCCAAAATGCTCAAATTATATTTTATCCACAACATTTTGTGGTTTCTTTTCACGGATAGCTATATATTATCTGGTAACGCTGCCGTAACCCCATAAGTAGAGATTAAATAAGGTTACTTTATTGATAGCATAAACTATATTATTAAATGAATTTAGTATGATGCTCCTGACACAATACCAATTACTCAGAAGTATCATCGTCACATAGATTCTTCACAATCCACATTAGTTACATTTATTTCAAAAGTTTACTAGCAGTAACAATTTATAAATACAGTAATACCAGAACACGTCAGTTTTCAAGTTATATCTCCAATCATACACAGATACAGTTATATATCGTTACAAGGTTCCTGCGTCATGACAGCAATAATGATTCTGTAATTGCTGTAGAAGGTTCTAGTCCATGGAATAGGTTCCTGGAAGTGTATCATCTCTTTTCAAAGCCAAATGTTATCTATCCTTTAACATGTCTAACTTTAGGTACACTACTACATGACAATTTTGAATGGCTCAGGCTAGTAAAGGTATCCTATTAGATCAATAGAACTATTATATTTACAACAACTTACACTTGATAGTACATAATCAGATCTGACATCATAATACAAGAAATTGTCAGATAATTTATTATTATTTTGACTTTATTTCTCTTCCACATTTCTCCATTGACACAATGCATTTACTACCTAATTGTTGTTGAATTGAGTTACTGTAGATAGGCAAATGTTGGTGATCTTATTAAGTTGGTCAATTTGCCAACTTAATATGTGCTGATTTACAGTATTACACTCCTGAGATATTATAGCCAATAGGTGACTACCTTTAAGGAAACAAATACTACAAACACAAGTATGAGCTAGGTTCCAACTGACAACCTGAAGGTTTGCAGCACAGTACTCAGACTAGTATTCTATATTACTAGTAATACTACAATTATTATATCATTATATCTAAACATTGAACTAAGTATTACAGTAGATAATGATGATCAACTAATTAACTATAACATATCATCACCATCAGGTGAGTTAATAAAGTATAAAGGCTCCATCCAGGTAAATAATTACATTTACTGATTTACTGAATACAATTTAATATAGTTTTATATTACTTTATTTTTCTCCTCTTTATGATAATATTGATGCTCAAACTCAAACGGTTGTTTGTTTTTATATAACAAAAATCAGCTCAGAATTCCAAAAACCAAACACGGATTAAAGTATGGAAGGTTTTAATAAAAGATAATTATTTGTGGAGGTATTAGATAATTTTAAAAACATAGTTTTATATATCTATAGTCTATTTAAATGGGAATCTCAGAAAACAATCTAGATGTGACATCATGAATTACTCAAGCTAAATAGTTTATAAGCTCCATTGTTTCTCTTAGTGTATAAATCGCTTTTATGCTTGATAAAGACGACGTATGGTTTTAGTTATATAAAAATATTCCAAATAGATTTAACTACCTGTAAGTTGAAATCATATGTAATGTTAGAAAAATAATTTAAGCCTGTATAAAGCTTATTTAAGCCTAGAAATTATGTTTGTCACACCCAGCTTTTAAACAAGTGTACACACTTGCTACCTTAATGATAACACACACACACACACACACACACACACACACAGGGATATCAGGTGTGGATATAGCATAGAAATGCTCTGAAAACTCTTCTGGTAGTTAAACAGCTGTATGACTGCCAACATACTGTATCAGTATGTCAGAGAAATATTATATAAACATGAAAACAAAGTTTCAGCAGATCCAATAAATTCTGTACTAAGACTAAACTAAATACTCATCTGCCAATCGCATCTACCGCAAACCTGTGATAAGGACCCGATTTACTGCCATGATAATGCACCCATTCATTCAAAAATCATTCAGCGATTGGCTGGAATGTGTAGCTATCAGTGTATCAAGGTCAAGCTTTTTGAATTTTCTTTTGGCATCAAGGAAAACGACTTAACTTGGATAATATCACACCTCGCCAACAGAAATCTGCACGTTTCAGTCAAAAACAAAAAAAAAACATCACCAGCTGTAGGTCTTCATTTTGATGTACCACCCAGATCGATTTTAGGATAAAAATTACTACATGTATACTAAAACAAACGGGGAAATTATTAAACGGCATAATATTAAATATCATTGTTATGCCGATGATACACAAGTGTACATGACCTTAAAGCCACTTGATAAATGGGATGATATTTCATCTTCAATTGAAGCTTGTATTGAAGACATCAGTATTTGTATGAACAGCAAGATGCTGGAACTGAATAAGAACAAGACTGACTTCATTTTTTCCCCATCCAGATCCCGTTTCACACCTTCAAAAGTACAGAGTGTAACAACATCTTTGTATATTACCAGTGAGAAAATTCTTATCCCGAGTCCTCTTCAATTTTGCGGTACCTAAAAGCCGTACAGTGATGTACATAGACAAATCTTATAGAACATCAAATCCCAGGCTGTGGAATAAGTTGATAATTCACATTAAACTTGAAGCGAGTAAAGAAATAGTTTGTATGGTTATTAAAACCTACTTATTTAAATTAGACTCTTTATAATATATAAAGCAGTGTATTTTCATATAAAATGTATTTGTGTTATATGAGCTTAGAACATCTTTTAATTATGTTTTACTGGTAAATATAAAACACATCAGAGCAATTCAAGTTGAATTAGGCACCATATAAAATATTATTATTACTATTAGGTGGTGATCAAATGATGTTAATCGTGTGATCGGTGATGGATTAAATATAGTTATAATTGGGATTAACAAGGGATCAGAAGCTACATGTAATTAACCACCTGATTATTCTATAGAATAAAAACAAATGTGTATTTGGTTTTCTGTGTGTTCATAAAAACATTCTAACAATTAGAATCTTAAATGATGATGAATATGATATTGGTTGAGACTATGTGAGATGTTGCCAATGACCACTATGTTGACAACATGACACCCCCCCCTCCCCACTCTAATGCCAACCCATTATAATGCCAATTTTCAGCCAAGTCCCAAAGTTGCCATAAAGGTGAGGTTAGACTATATATTAAAAAAAAATTCAACAACCTCAGGAATGCTTCAATGAGTATTTAAATAAAGTTCAGTTCAGTGTACTTGACTTTACATCTGTGAAATTTATACAAGTAACTGTAATCTGGCACAATAACATCAAACGAGTAAATTCTCAAACATTACAGCTGTTCAGTTATTTTGGTGGTGGTGGTGGGGGGTGGGGACAGCCACTGAAAGTATTTTACATAAATTCAACAGATTAAAAAATTATAAAAACTGAGAATACATGCAATGAGGGTTTTTATAACATACGAACAATAAAACTGTGCAGTGATTGTAGAATTACTGAGAGAAACTGAACATCAAAGAGTGTTTTATAGGTCTGATCACATGGAAAGATATTTCTACACAAAATGTAAATAACTGGCCAGAACTGAGAGAATACAGTAAGTAATATTAATATGTGCCTTCACTGGTTCAGTATATCATAATGGTTGCCAGTAGATAAGTTGAGTAAATAAATATTTAAAGTTCTGGACTAAACAACGAGTGAATTAAAGAGAATGGATCCATCTAGCTATTATCTGAATGGATAATCTGGACTTCGTAGACACGACAATGATATGATAGGTCTCACAATCTGTTCATATAATAACACCCATCATATACTAAATATCTCTCTGTCATTTCCTAACAGTGACAACATAAATATTGATTAATACCCTACTTAGTCCATTACTGTCTTGTAATGAGTGGTATTTATCACACCACAATACATCGTCTGGTAACCCTCTCTATAATATATTCTGAATTGATAATTGTCAAATTCTGGTTATCATCATGATTATAATGTATCACTGTTAGAGTTTACACTGGATTAAACTGGTTTAGTCCAGTTCAGTGGGTAACGCCTGGTTTTTACTAGTTTAAGTCGGGTTAAACTGGGGTTTCTCAGGATAGAGTACGTTGATTAATAAATTGATACATATTAAAGTAATTATTTACCTACTCTTTTTACCATAAGAAGGTACCCCCAAGGACCTATTTAAAATACCTACTACGAATAGTTTATATTCCTAGTAGGATTGTCATAGAAGAAATATTTCTGAATTAAAAAATTAATTTGTCGATTTAATTTTTGGTGTAGCAAACTTCAATTCCAATTCTATCACTTCCAATTTTTTTTTAAATAAGCAATTCCAAAATTACCCATCAATTCCAAAATCTTGCTTTGTTAGTAGCCTAGACCAACTGATCTGATCTGTGATTGAGTTTGTCTGTTAAAAATGCTTCTCACATCTAGAAGGTGGGGCTAATTTAATTGATCTATTCATCAATTGGATAAACATGAACAATTAGAAAGTATGGTACACTGCTATTTACTTTGGCTGGTATTGTTATAGAAATATGGCTGGCCATGCAATATCAATCACTTCACATAATTCTCTATGTGGCAAGAGATCAAGATATCTGCTAAAATGTAATAAATACACATCGAAATAAGTTCTGATTGTTTTATTATGTTATATGTACAATTAATGACATACATGTGTACACAGGCCTAGAAATTAACCTTAAAAACTGGCAACAAACATTTTCTCAGGCAGTAAATGTAATTTCCTGACAACAAATTTCTTGGATATATTTCATTGTGATGCCTGTATTTTAAGTATAAATTCAATATATTGTTTTGTGAACTTTGTATATTATGATATATGTACTATTATGATAACTGTACTATATTTTGTAATGACACCACTTTATTCATTCAATTTGCTGACAAACATTTTTTCCAGAAAAAAACCAGAAAACCACTCTGTGTCAACATGAGGTCCTACATTTGACCTGTGATCCCTTTTGCTAGACAGATACTGCCTGGTGATAGCCTTATCTTTCAAAGTCACTCTAATCAAATCATCCAATGTATTTGATCCCAAGTTGGATTTCCAGTCTGTTTTAATCCTTTTCATTGTGGAAAACCACCTTTGTGAAGTGATGTTGACAGCTGATAGAGTAATGTGGCAGGAACAACAAGAACTATGTATTTACAGTCATCCTTGTATTCTGTGTAAATGGCTTCAAATACTAATGAGGGGTCAGATTATGTAAATCTGTCTTGATTCTTTATGTACGTTACGAGTTCTTTGAATTCATTCATACATAGTAAGTAATCAAATATTGGCATTGCATTGTGGAAAGGTATCGTAGTGTTCCAACAGTAAGTTGAGATGTTTAAAACTACAGTTGCCAATCTCTGCATTTGAATTGAATACGATCTGGACATCAGTAAATATATTGTTTAGATACTATCAAATTTTCGTTTTGGCTAGTTTGTTTTTCAATAAAAATCCATCGCCTAATTATTCTTTGAAACTAGTAACGATGCATTTTCTGCAAATGTGTATCACAACAATTGAGTTCATTATTTCTTAAGTTCAGTGATTTAGTATTCCTACATGGTTTCACTATTTTCACTACCGGGTAATCAATATTATTTAACCTGATAAACTTGCCAGAAAATATTTACTGCCACAGCAAATTGTAGGAAGTATTTTGGAGAAACTTTGCTATTGTTAATTTTGAGTCCTGGTTTAATCTTATTTGTGTGCTTTACTTAGATATTAAATTTGTTCACATTTAATCTCTTTTATATAATCCATTAGTGGTAAATTATGCTTGAGAATTAGTTTAGTCCCAAATGGTGGCTTAGCTCAACCCGGGGGAGAGTTAATATGTCTATCTTCTCATATATAGTGTAAGTTTTTATAATTCAAAATATAATGAAGATATTTAACGATATCTAATAATTCGCATAAAGAAGTCAAGTCATAACTCACAAAGTATAACTAGGCTTCAGCACAGCAAAGTGCTTTTAGTGTAATCTTCATATACATTAAAACCTGGCCCTATGATATCTCCCCTAAGAGACCACCCAACCAAAAGGCAAATACAAACCTGCTATTAGATTTCAACAGTGTTAAAGTGATTATCTTTATTAATTGAGTATTTTGGTTAGTTTTTGTAATAATCCTTGTTCACTGTTTTCCACTTTTTCTTCCCATTCGTTTATTTTATTTTCACTTTTTTGCCTTAAACAGCTATATCAGTATATGTCACAGTCAGGGAGTCATTAAATAAAATTGCTTAAATAGGCTGGAAAACCTTCACTAAATCTGTCCAATACTAAGTCTAAAATTTAACTCATGATAGATTATTTAATTACCTACATCAGGGCCATCTTCCGCATTTGTCATAAAAACTACCGGGGTATACATTAATATTATGGATAAAAGAATCTTTCCCAATTGTTAAATGGAAAATCTGTAATCTAAAACAGAATAATGTGACCTTTCTTAAATGGTATTTGAAATTTTAGGTTTTACTAGTTTAAACCAGATTCAATTGTGATTTTCTCAGAAAGGGCAAAAGTTTAATACAAAATATGAATTTTTAATGTATCATTATTGTCATAATAAGAAAGAGAAGACACAAGTTAAAACAAAAATGTAAAAGTGTCATCAAATATAATCCCACAGACAGTTGCAATATTCTGGTATTGGTAGGAACAGTTAGACACTTGCCTAGGTTAATTAACCTGTTCTGTGATTTGTTAACCTTGTCTGATAATTTGTTGACCTTGTCTGATAATTTGTTGACCTTGTCTGTTAATATATTGACCTTGTCAGTTAATTTATTTCTCAAGCCAAGGAAGTGGGGTTAATTCAAATGAGCTAGTCAGTGATAGATAATATTAATATGCACAACTAGTGAGACATCTGGTGTCAGTTTGGAAAACTACGGTTGTGAAGTATAATCAGTTATTGATCTCATTCTCAAGTCACTTATACAGAATGGGTGTACAGGAAGTTCAATAAAAAATGTTGCTGATATTTATGATGATATTAGATCTTGTGGATAAATGATCTAAGATGTTAAATGGTTGAGTTTCTTGTTATTCATTGAAGTTATCTGATCTGAAAATGTTGACATCTATATCTGTCCATCATTATTGTTATCTGTGTTAATATGTCACTGTGTTTGCCATCATTCAAATTCCATACTTATATAGATTTCTCACACCTTTACATACAAACACACTCAGGGAGAGAAAAATAGAGATGCATCAAATAGACAGTTAAAAGAACGGCAGACAAATCATATTACAAAGCACTTACGGCTACAAAACATATTTCTCACATCATAGATAAATGTATATAAATGCTATAACAAGAGTAAAATATTTAAAATTATATTACTGTTTGCATTAATAATGATCATTTATTGATAAATATACTTCCTGATACTGTGCACAGAACTATCAGATTATGTGATAAATTCCTGGTAATACTAATAGTAGCTGTTAACTGGCTTCACCATTAAATTTAATCCAAGTTCAATTATTGACTCATTAATAATAGCTAAAAACATGATATTAATATTCATTTTACATGTCCTGTAAATATTACCTATTGGATGATTGACTAGAAATGACATTATCCTTCACTGTGTCAGTCCTGAGTTCATTTGTTGTATTTTTATACATCATTAATTAGATGATGATGACTGATATTTGACGGGCACAAGGTAGACTAAATGGGCCGACATAATCAATTAATCAGTAACTTCGTTTCAAAATAAGTATTTCAGTGAAACAGGAACTCATATAGTGCTGCTGGTAATACATTACACAAAGTTTGGGGTCAAATCTTGGCATTACTGGTGTCTGTGAATTGTTCCAACCAATCATCTCATTTCTCTAGATGTATAATACACAATGTTTATGTTAACTATCCAGAGTGTGATCAGTGCCAAGTGTAAAGAAAAACACTCACACTTCTCCCTCTCATCCTTATTTCTATATATCAGATCCAGTTAATCCTTATCTACACTTTCATCTCCTGTTTTGTTTATGATCCTGATAAACTGTTGTCACAATACTAGTAGACAACCCACACAGCAGATGGTCTCCCGGATCAGTAGCTATTTAGCTGTTACATAACTGAATGTGTTTTGAGGTTTTAATTTGTAACACTTTAATATCTATTACTCTCAGAAAACATTTCATTATTTATAAACACAATCGTATAAGATACCAACCGTATAGCTTAAATAAAACACCAAAATCAGTTTAGAATAAAATATAAACACTAAATGACATATTTATAAACAGAACTGGCCCAAATTAATATCAGCTCACCAATTTAGCTTCCTATCACTGCTTTTTATTCACCTCCAATATTTGTATCCATCATGGGTGCTTAGTGGGCACTTAATTTAAACCCTGATACTGCTGATAGTGTATCAGTTGTATTACTGACATATGAATTCTGATGCGAGACCATTAGTGGATGTATGACCTTCCTAATTTCCAAACCATTTTAAGTTTTTATTTACTCACAGGTATATTAGTCAGTTAGTGGTAATTATCACTACATTATCAGATATGTGCCATCTTGAAATGAATATGCTACATACCACTGCATTTTTTTAGATATCTTGTTTCATGATCTAAGATAGAGAAACAGAGATAGTACATGAAAGTGTGAGCACTTATTTCCAGTATAGTCCACTTTATTGAGTGGTTGTTTATATATATATATATATATATATAAAATGCATGTTTATGCAGCACCAGAACCAGGTAACCCTGTTCTGAGGCGCTGTACAATATTATTATCCCTGAATATGGTCACTGTCAGAGTATATTAAATCTTTAACACCACACTTTTCTAATTAATTCAGTGGAGACAGCAACACCATTGATCACGTCATCACCACATGATATTGTGAGCTAAGAAACTAATCCTTGGAAAAGTTTTAACTAATGGCAAATCCATCCTTTAACACAAAGTGCAACCTGCTTAATGACTAGACTACCAATAGATAACATCATTTGTCAGGTTTTCTAAATCAAGGTCAAAGCCTCAAAGGTGAGGTTAGATATATGATTCCCTTGAAATCAGGGTTGATAGTCGAATGTTTTACAGGTTAGCTTAATAACAAAAAGCAAAAGATGTAACATTATTGTTACTTATTTTTTCCCCTAACACAGATGTAGTCTTGCCTACATTAATTAGTGTTACCACCTGCGTTTATATATTTATAGGTAGAGTTTAGTCATCAGATGAGCCCCTGAGGCTGAGGCACCAAATCCTCCACTTACAGTTACATATAGTTAAGTTATATAATAATACACAACATAATATCCCCTAATTTAGGGGATATTATGTTGTGTATTATTATATAAAAGTGTCCATTATAATAGTGTCTATTTACTGATTTATTTAGGGCCTAAATAAATCAGTTAATAGATACTTTTAAAATGTTTTTGAGATAACATAGAATATAAACATATATAAAAAGTTCTTCTTTAATTAGAGTCTAAAGTAACTAAACCGTTTGATTTTAAGCTCAAGACTTGGAAGACATCAGGCTCAGCCAGACAATAAATATTCAAATTAAACTGATAACACCAACAGCTGCAGAACAGAAAATTACTTGTAACTGATTCAAATGCTGCCAAAAGATATCAATTTGTGTACATCATACAAGCCAAAACAGGTAATGAAGGTTATATAAAACACTTGTTTGACAACTGAAAACATAACAACATGAAGTGAATGATTTTGGCGCATCATTGTCAGTTGGAATCCAGGTACCTGGAAAGCCTGAACCCGGCCCACTTTCAATCATCAATGGAGACTCGATACAAGAGATTCATTTTTCGGCATACATACCTTATTTGACATGAGATATAAGTCTACGGCATGACCATCTATACATCGTGGTGAAATAAACAAACGAACAGCAAATGTATGAGAATATAACGAAAACATCAAACATCTCCCACCATAAAGTCCTTGGTCGTTGGCCACCTACCGACTGAAATGATATCGATGCTGCCGTCTGGCGAATGTTAATTCAATGAACGTGGGTCAGGAGAAAGAAATGTGATCCTATCGTTTTATAAATAAAGAGAAGTTATTAATCTCTTTGACAAATCGACACAATGTCACAGGAGAACCGAAGATGTACTGCCTCGCAGTTCTTCATGCAAGAAGAGGAAGAAGCACTCAACAGTGTCAGCACGTACGATAGAGTAAGTGAAGATTCGGCATCTAATATCGCCCACAACATAAGAACATTTCGTTTATTTGTGGCGGAAAATATGGCTAAGCTAGATTTAACTATAGATAGATCACTTATTAGATGTAGCATTGTTATCGATAATCGCCAAAATCTCACTAAGCCTTGCAAAGTGTGATAAATTTCATAATTAATTTGTACTGTCAGTCTTTTCGACGACTCTTGACCATGATGAGGCCGATCTCGGCCCCACCCGGCCATCGATATCGGCCCGAGGCCAAGTCGATCTCAGCCCACCTATATGGTTGTTAAAATGGGACTCCTATGTATTGTTATGTATAATTAAATAGCCGGTATAATTAAATATTTGTGTGTTTACAAAAATAAAATCTGAAGATCTTCTGGGAAGAATATGAGAATGGGGACTGATCAGCCGGCCACCAGCTCCTCCGAGCATGTACCCGCCTATAGTCTACAGACCACAAGTGTAGGCCTAAGTCAGTGGACTGTTACAGAGTAGACCATGCAGGGTCTATCTATACATGTTATTTATCTATACATGTTATTCCAAATAAACCGTTTGATATTTATATTTTGATTCCAATAGCCTACAAGGCGCCTTCGTGGTCTAGCAGTAGCTTGTTGGACACAGATCACTACTTCCTGTGTTAGAATCTTGGTGTGGGCATATCTGAAGGTTGTTTCATCTTTGACTTCACTTCATTACCTTTGGAGGTTGCTCAGCCCATTTAGCCTACCATGTGCACAAAAGTGGCCATCAATCATCATCCAATAGACTACACTGTAGGCCATATATATATATATCAGAGATGGAGTCAATTCAGTTCTGGAATTTGAATCGGACATGGGGTCAATTCCACCTCAAATTTTTTAATTCCAATTCCTTTATTTTTTCCGACTTTTTTTGCCTAATACTTTTTACCATGAGTAGGTACTCGGAGTACCTACTTGGAATACCTACTATGAGTAGTTTATATTCCAAGTAGGATTGTCATGGAAGAAATATTTCTGAATTAAAAAATTAATTTGTGGATTTAATTTTTTGGCCCAATCTAAACATTGAACGGGGGTAAATTCCTAAATAGCAATATCCCTAAATAGAGGGTGTTGTGGGTGGGGCGAATGGTATCCAGACCATTTTAATTGGTTAAATGCTCACTTGCGGTGCCACAGTCACTGAGTCAGTGTGCATACCTGATATATATATAATGAACCAAAGTTCAGGATCAATTTGGTTCCAGTATATTGGTAACACCACATGTAACATTGTAAGTGTTAACGTGGTAAAAAATAGCGCAAGTCTAACCACAAGGCGCTTTTAGCTAAAGAGATATTTGATTATATCAAGTGGTGGACCATAGTCTTGGGTGCATCCCTATATAAGAGTATATTTTGCAATCATCAAAGATGTGTTTATATTCCACTGTTCAGTAGGAGCCTTTAAGCCATTGTTTTTGCTTAGTTCCACCCAGCAGAGGGTCAGATCCTGTATTTACTTTCACAACTCTGCTGTGTACTAAACCACTGACATATGGTAAGTTTACAAAAGATCTCAAATGGTTATTAAAACAGGCTATAGTAGTCACAGTTTTAGGAGAGGAGGGGCAAGTTTGGTTCCAGATTGGTATTCCTGGTAAGATGATAAAATTAATTAATTCCTAAATAGCAATATCTCTATATAGATTACAGTGGGTGCCTCCATGGTCTAGCGGTAGCGTGTTGGACCACAAATCACTACCACTGTGTTTGAATCTCAGCATGGGCATATCTGAAATTTGTTTCATTTTTTACTTCACTTCATTACCTTTGGAGGTTGCTGGGCCCATTTAGCCTACCTTGTGCACAAAAGTGGCCATAAAACATCAATCATCATCATCAATATAGATTACAGGTATGCTATGTGGTGGTGTCACAGTGTATCCAGACCATTTTAATTGGTTAAATGCTTACTAGGGATGCCATGGTCAGTGTACATATCTGATATTATATATAAAAGGAACCAAAGTTATTGTGGGTGGCTGTCCACGTTAAATGGCGCAGCCGTCTCACTGAATTATTAAAAATAAAGGGGGACGTTAAAACCCCCTGAGGACGTAAAACACTCTGGCACCGACCACCCTCAGGAGATTTCGGCTCCATCTTTCCATACTGCTCCCCTGTGAGTGGCAATATCGCCTCAGCCCAAGATGAATATCTGCACTAATTATCAGTAATTATAATTGGTGTTGGTCATTAGGATGATGTTGCAACCAGTTGATTTTGCTTAGACGTAGTGATTGGTAGTTAAATTAACACTGACTTGGTCGTGATTAAAATGCCACCAGGGTAGAGGACCCTCAGCTGCATCAAATACCTCCCAATGCAGGTAAATAATATATGAGTGAGCATTCCCTCATAGTTTCACACATTATATATATATATATATATATAATTAATCAATCATGCTGAAATACATGCTAACTGTGGATTAATCAATGGTTTATGACGTCATGTCATAAACACGTTTATTACATGATATTGTCATAAACTGTCAGAAGCATATTTTGGAAAAAAAATATAAGAGAGACCAACATTAAAATATTATAATCGTGTTTGTAATATATAAATATACTAATTTTGATATAAATGATAATCCACAACTGGTCCTAAGCAAAATAGATTAAAAGTGAAAGTCACTTAAAATCACCAAATATAGTGAATAAAGGTTTATAAACCCAACCCTGCAATCCGAGACATTTACCTTCTAGGTCATTTGTCCCTTTAAATATGGAGCAACAATAATATATATTCCATATTTTATTACAATATTTTACACGTACCTGATGTAATGGCTTATACCATTCAGGGTGGTCTTTAGTGACTTCTCACCAGTAATATATTGTTTGGCGACCAACTGCTCCTATAGTTGTTTAATGTGGCTGCCCAATGTCACTGAGTGCGTAGAGAAGAACCCAACTTTACCTGTCTAACATTCAAATTAATAAATTACAATTAAACTGATTTATATAAAATTATTAAGATGATTAATTTCGTTTTATGAAGTCAATAATAAAGATAATTAATAAATAATTTACACATGCAAGTATCCATGGGGTAAATGTCCGGGGGGGGAGGGGGACATGGACTCATTTATTACTAACACCACCCACATTTTCTTTGTTTTGATTTATTTCTACACTAATATTAATATAGAAATGTCAACATTTACTTTTGTTTTTAAAGTTAAATTATTAATATGATATATATATATATGATCATTTCAGGTTGTTCAGTTACTAAATGAAGCAACTCTGATGCAGAAGGATAAAACCAAGTTAACAAATTTAAAAAAGGTCAGTATGTTAAATAATAACAATATTGTAATAAGTTTGGAACATTTGTGAACCATTATTATTATTATACATCCCGAGTAGATAATGTTTGTTAGTAGGAGCCCTAATCTGGTTTACAGTTTATGCTGAAAATTATGTATCGAAATGCATTAGAATTTGTGATGGGTAATTAATTATCAGTTTCTGGCTAACAGGATGTAACTTAAATATTTTGTGTAGCTCATTAAGGTATTTGTTTACCAAATCTACTTCAACGTATTTTACTTATAATTCACCTTTAAATGGACATCTATATTTTGTGTATTGCCATGTAACATCATTTTGGTTAATTTATCAATTAACATATGTGTTTGACTTTATTTTCAAATCAGCATATATATTTTCCTTTTATATATATATATATATATATATATATATATATATTATACAGGTGCAAGAGCTGATTATTAACAAAGAACCAGGACTACTAGACAACTTCTTGGATGTAAGATTTACATAAAGATGTTTTAATAAAACTTGTCTCTTTAATGTCAGGCAAATCTTAATCTGTGTCAGTAAATTATTTTTATTATTGTTCTGTTGTAATTATCTTAACATGAAAGTTAATACAAAATAAAGAGATAGTTTAACAACACTGATAATAATCTAATAATATTCAGTGTAGCTGCAATTCTCGTTTTCATATTTTATCATTTTTCCAAAGGAAATGTTGGCTTTCCAGTCGGACAAATCAACAGATGTGAGGAAATTTATAATTTCTTTCATGGAAGAAGCTTGGTATGTAATATTTCCATGAATAGATACAATATCTGTGCTATAACTGATAGTTAATTTTGTGGTTAATTAATAAAGTTCAGCCATGGTCTGACTGTAATAGATATAATTATTATATTTTATCTAAACTTGACCATTTAGTTGTCTCTGTAATGTTAGAATGATCTCAGTGAGAAGTTACTAATATCCTATCTAGAGTGATGTAATTATTAAAGTCACCGGGTACATTTACTAATGCTGAATACAAGCAGCAAATCATTTGAGGACTCTCATTATTATAAAGTTTTCTCAGCATTTTGTATGCTTTCTGGTTAAATATGATTGTGTATTTAAATATATGATGTTCACTTTAAAGTTTGTGTACACAAGAAGTAGTCCTATTTACCACAATTGATTGTGTACTTGGTGAAATAGAATTGGTTAATGATGTTAACTATTCAGAGCAAAATAAACTAACTAATAATTGCTAATAGGTTAGTGTGATGGATTGACCTTGACCTTACTGATATGATTTTCTGATCTGTTCTTCTATCGTGGGTTACATCTTCAATCCTGATATCAACTTATGGATGCTATACACAGTACTCTATTCCAAATCACGTGTTCCTATTTAACATTATATTGTTGGGCTTAAATTGATTATACATTTCTACACAGTACCTAAACATCAATACGGCTGATTTAACTAGTTCAGATTAAATTAATAACATCAGTTCAGATTGATCAAACTACATTAACTTCCATTTTACAATTTTTAGTACTAATTTAACTAAAGTTGGTTAAAGAACAATGTATCAGTTTGTCATGCTATGCTATGGTCTTCTGTCTAAATATACATTATATGTGTTACTTATTAGATATGGAATATAGTATGGGCATTTGTTCATTAAGACTCAAGTATTTGGATATCATGTCTCTAAATATGTACACTCATACACAAACATGCTCTTACAGACATATACATCCTTCCTTACATATATTACACTCTTGTGTTAAACTATACTAAGAATATAATGCAAATCGCGCTGAACGTTACTTAGTTTAGTGGCATATATCTATTGGATAAAGTCTATGCCAGTCTTATTAAATGCAAAATTATGATCTGGAGATCCCATACCCTTAATGGACTATAAATACAATCCAAATATAGCTGGTAAATAGCCTAAATACAGCTTTTCAGTATGACATTTATCTGCCACTATACGGGTAAATCACCATGCAACACAGTGATTCTTAGACTTCTAAACCCAGACCATAATGGCAGCAGGGGTGATTGAATCAGTCTATAGAAAGTGTCAGTTGAAGCCACGCTACTTCAGTGTGGTAAATTGGGATAATCTGAGACATGAATTCACAACTTTTCTGTGTATTTAGAGGATTACTGAGTTAATATTAATCACTTGATATTAAGCCAGAATGGCAATATAACTATAAGATGAGCATTCACTATTGATAGTTATGTCATGCTGAATACATACCAGAAACAAAACCTTGACTTATTTAATCAGTAAATATTGATACTTGTCAACTTCACAACGTCTGCCAAAAACAGGATAGTCTGTGGTTATACTTTGATAAGACTAAAGTTGTGGAGCAAGCAATATGTCTGACAATATGCAAGAAATGTGGTAATAAAATGAACTCGTCACCAGAGTAAAAACAAAAATTCCAAACCTGCTGTGGTGTATTCTGTTCTCGTGATAAAACCACAAAATAGCAACAGTTGGTTCTTATTATGATATTATTATGTTTTCATAATTCAAACAAAATTAAATTGATTTTTGTGTATAATTTTCAAATTCTGAATAAATACATAATCTAGTCTATCTATTTATCTATCTCTGTTTTCCTTTTACTGTTTATAGTAAAAAAGATCCAGATGTCCTTCCAAAAATTGCCAGTACCATTGATTTTCACTTACAGCAAGTTGATGATGTACAGATTGTGAAGAAGTGTATTCTGTGTCTATCACAGATATACAAAATCACATTCAAGGTATATTACTCTTTTTTATGTTATTTACCTACAGATTGTGAGACACTTAAATGGAATGATCTTTCTAAGATAGTTATTTTATTCTTTCTACCTGATCCAGTCTTATATTGCTATGTTTTTTTGTTAACTGCACATTATTTTTTAATTAACTTATATTTCATGTCATCTCTGTTGTTACTTAGCTAATATTAAATTGGGTATTTTTTTTGGTTTCATTTCTTGACATTACGAGTGTATAAAGTTTTACGCAAGTGAGAATCTCCTTCAATCCTTTGTCTTGTTTTTATAAATCATTGTAAACATGTGAGTTGTGACTCTATTAGATCACAGTTATATTTCATGTTTCGTGTTTGTCTGATACATCGTATTTTAGTGGTTAAGTAAAGCCAAGAAGACATCTAGCGAGATGGTAGCCACATGGCAGTACATGCAAAAAATGAAGGCACAAATAATTGAAATGATTGATTCAGATAATGATGGGTAAGTTATTAATTCTAACAAGTCAGTTTGTCTTTAGTTATGACAATCTATGTTAAGACAACATGTCATCAATACTGGTTTATATAACAGAGATGCCATTGATTAACATTTAACTGTAATAACTAAAATTAAACTATGATACTGTTACAAACTATTTAATACTCATTGAAGAACTATAATTAGAAATTATTGTTTATAAAATAATCAGGTCACGTAATTAAGTAAACAAAAGTGGACCAGAGAATGTATCAGTTACAAAATCTCTGTTGGTCAGTGATATGAAATTCTGGCATCAGTCAAACCATGCATCCTCCATTTTGCTTTCATAAACAAACTACATTTTCTACTTTAGTCCGTGAAGATGACAAACCAGTGTTTATGTTTGCGTCTGTCGTTTACTTTCTTACTGCATAATTTCTGTATCTTAATCTGTGGTTATGGATGCCGTTGGTATAGATATATATATGTTCATCTTACAACAACTCAGTTGATATATATACACTTTTGATTTGCCTGATTCACAGATAATTTTCCAGGTTATATATTATACATATATGACTTGTCAGCTAGTTTATGATTCTTCTAAAAACACTTAATGGCTTCTATAGCATAACTCATCTTGAAAATGTCAAATTTTATTAATTAATTTTATCTAGCTTTAGCTTTCTTCCTATAACCATTAAACGTGTTATGTTTAAGTTTTAAGGTCTGTCTTTTACCAGTGTTGGTGGTCATCTATAACACCAACCTTCTTTTTTTGTGTGGTATATGTCATCAGTGACCAGAGAGCTTCTTTTTTTATTTTCTACGGCTGTCTGTGACTATGACATTTAGAGGGCGTGTGTTACCTGAACGTTATGGGGTCAAGTGAAAGGACTAAGTCAAAAATGTACTTGTTAAAATGAGGATATTCTGATGGCAAAGTGATTAGAGAACTGTGTTACAAACATCAATGTTCTTGGTTTGAATCAAGCTCGTATTTGTGTTTCTTAAATATGTTTGTCTAGTAGGATGTCGCTCCTCATTTATATGTCCCAAGTGTGACGAGGATAAAGAACTAGTGTCAATATTCTGTCAGTCGGGGGAACATAACTATCTCACTGCTTTAGATGGAAGATAGTACGTCAGAGCCAGGAATAATAGTTATAGTTTAATAATAACACACCATTAAAACAATGGAAAATTGTTAAATATCAATTTTATCATCTCTTTATCTATATATTTCAGCATAAGAACACATGCCATCAAATATCTTGAAGCTGTAGTCATCACTTTATCTAAGAAATCATCAGTAAGTATGACTGTATTGTGCTAGAGATTATCATCTGATGAAAGATAAAGATGAGATACTGTCAGCTATTACTTAGCTAACATCTTATTAAACCAACCATATCTCATTCTACATCTAAATATTGTTTATATAGGTCACACATTAAACTAAGTCAGACTATTGAAAATAATGTATGAGGTCACAATAAATTACTGATTTTAGGTGACAGTAACTTAACCAAAGAAGAAAAGTTGTCATATTCAAATCAGGCAAAACCTACGTTGAAAAAAGAATGTGGTTTTAAATAGAAAGAGCTAAATATTATATGTAGTTAAATTATTAAGTTTATAATAATACAACATTGTATGCTATGTAAATGTATGTGCGTGTATGTAATATGAATTGATGATATATGGATTACAACTGTTATAAGAGCAAATATTGTTTTGTATAGTTATGATGGCTAATTGACTTATACAAAAGGTTGTGTAAGTTATGTCATCTAGCTAATGTAATACTTAATTACATTGAGATTTATCAAAATATATTACTCTTGAGCTTAAGTTGTTGTTATTAAAGTGATTGATCAAGGATTTGATCATTGAATTTTTTTTATTGGTTAGTGTTACAATTATTATTCTTCATTTACCTTTTAATTTAATTTTCTCTGTTTTATCTAATTTATAATAAATGTCAGGTAGATATGTACATCTGTCAAGACAACTCTTCTTCCGGGTTTTGTTAGTCATGGATCATTATTTCTGTTTTATTGTTTAAAAATGTCAGATCAAGTCTAACACTAACTCAAACACTAACTCAGCAAAGACTAAATACCAGAATATGGATCACATTAAAAATATACAACATTTTACTGACATATGAATATTTCCATGTTTTTAAATCTGTAATTTGAAACAGAATTTTCCTTTTCTGAAATATGTTACCCTCGGAAAATGTATTGACCGCTACTCTTAACTTTAGCCTATCATGTGCACAAAACATCATTCATCATCAATCATCATCTTCCACAACACTGTAGCAGTGCCTTCTAGACCTAATTCTAAGTAGAAATTTAGAATTGTTAAACATAGTATTCTGCCAATTAGATGAATGAGTGTATGCTTACAGAGTATGTGTAAAATGGCTAATCTTATTAATAATTATCTCCAAATACATATTAATGAGTGTTTTTGAACGTGTCTCATTTTGAAATCGACTATTGAATTGTCTAATTTTGAAACAGAATTAACTCTTTTATAAAGAGAATCACAGTCCCTACTGATACATTTAATCAGTTAAAATTATAATTCCTGTTACTGATACACCATAAAATTAATAGTTTAACGTATCTGGGTTTCTTAAATCATAATGCATATTAATTTATATCCGTATTTATTCTGTGTACTAAAGTCGTCAGCGAGTTAATTATTGACATGAAGTATGTTAATTATAACAAGTTGTTTCTGAGAAATGAGCTGCTACCTTAATTAGGATGAGTCATACTGTAATTAATTATTAATTTGCTCTTTATTAGTGAGGGTCTTTAAGAAAGGTACCATTTTTACATTGTAATTGATTTTTAAATTATCTTCCATATTAGTATTCCGTACTATAATTTTTTGATGTGAGTGTGAAGTCTTCAGTAAAACATCGAGAGTCCTAATTGATATGTCTGATGTTAGACTATTGTTGTCATTTGTTATGTGTTATAGGATAGTGAAGTACCTAAAGGTATCACTATAGATGTATCATTAGATGACATACCCGACAGTCATCCTTGTCTAAAGGTTAAAAAGCTTGAAGAAGAAGGGAAGCAAGCTTTTGAAGCATTAATGAGTTATATGGCATCTGCTCATATATCTAGGTAATAATATATATTATTAGCTTTATTAATATTATGTATGATGTTATGTTTAAGGACAAATTATGATGTCTGTTTAATCAAAACAGATAATTCAGATTTTGATATTACATTGTAAGTAAGTTTTTATTATTTGTTATACGTTTAAAAGCTGTGTGTGAGTATTTGTGTGTAAAATGGAACTGGCTTATGGAATTACAGATCATGAATATGACTTCTGGATAATTAATCAGGGAACTTTATTTTACATGATCTGACCTTAAATTGTTATATATAAAAACCACAAAAACTAATTATTTAGGTCAGAACCCAATAATTGTTAGAATGTCAAAGTTAACAATATAATAATCTATATCTATTGTTACCTTTTACTTACTGTATCTTTCTTTAAACTTCTAATTTAGGATGTTCTGATGGTGCAGTAATTTGTAGATATGTTTCCCTAAGAATTTGTCCCTCAGCCAAATGTTCTAGGTGTGACCAGCATGAGGCATTATATCTCAACTCAAAGTTCCTATTTACAAACTAAATACTTCTCTCGTTGCAATGCCTGTCTACAAAATTCAGTTTATGCACAGAACAGTTATCATGATGAGACAACTTCAACTGGAAAGTGACATTTGCAATAATTCAAATAATTATAGCCTGGTACAAATATAGGGTTCGTAACAAGTTTTAATGTTATTGAGGATAAGCAGACTAAATCTAGTCTTAAATAAACCACACTTAAACAACAATGTGCTGCTGTGAATTATGGGTTGCTTCAATGGCCCAGTGGTTAGAGCAAAGTGCTACAAACCTCTCGGCTGTGGGTTCATATCTGACTCGTACCTTTGTAGGTGTAATGTTTTCATAGGTAGTCCATGTTGGAGCACAGATCACTACCACCCGTGTTCGAATCTCGGCGTGGGCATATCTGAATGTTGTTTCATCCTTGATTTCATGTGATTACCTTTGGAGGTTGCTCGGTCCATTTAGCCTATCCTGTCCTAAAAGTGGCCATAAAACATCAATCAATTTATAGGTAGCCTCCCCTTGAACATAAGTTTCAGGTGTGACCATTACTGAGGTTAAAGTATACTGAATAACAAATAAACCGAATTATATAAAATTATAGACAAAATAATTAAAACAACATAGTAATAAACTAAACCAACTCTCATTGGTTGAGATAAAAGACATTAATGGAATATATATTAATCTGCTAATAAAGTGCTATAGTTATTTAAATGAAGGATTCTCAGTCCAATCATTTAAATGTCATCTCTCTTCAGTTGTAAATAGGACGTGGAATATTTGTCTCGAGATCAACACTTTTTATAAAGTATATATGGAACTTGAAAGAAATAGTTTCTCATACAGGCAACATAGTATAATATGAATTATGATATTTGTTAGAGTGTCAAGTACCTCAGAAGTATATAAATCTGTGCGTATGTGTGTGTGTGTGTGTTTACCGTATATTATACATCTCAATATTTTTTAATCTTTCAGTGTTAATTTAATGACGTGTATGGGTAGTATTACCGCTATAGCCAAACAGAGACCTAGCTATATGGCCAGAGTTATCCAAGGATTTGAAATGTTGCATGGTAAGATTACATCAATTCTATCACTTTTTAATATATTGCTAATTAGTCATTTTAGATAAAGGAGATAACGATGATCTGGCTGGAGCTCAGTTTGAAATATTCACATTTACCATCATCTTACAGATGTTATTAAGGTATTCCGTTATGTTTTCCATTAGTTAATCTACCACCGACATTGTCCAAGTCACAGGTGAGCAGTGTGCGTAAAAATCTTAAAATGCAGATGTTGACACTTCTCAAGCATCCAGCATCATATGAGCTTCAGACACAAATAACGACATTACTGACGGATCTCGGAGCTACACAGAATGAGGTTAGTGGAAATATTAGTTTGAAACAATAACATCTTGTTGCCAATAATCTGTTTATTCTGTGTCCTACCATTCACTAAAATGAGCGTAACACTAAGTTTTCTTCTTCAAGTATATTACTCCTTAGATTATACTATAAACTGCTAACTAAATATTGCCATGGTTTGAAATGGTGACTAAATTATAAATATTTTATAACATTAATATTATACTGGACAAAATCATATGAAGGTATACACCTAAAATATAAATTAGATACATTAATCTGATATCGAGGGTTGCTAAAAGAATATACATAATTATTATAATGTAGATTATAATAACACTACTTGGATTACATAATACGAGTAATAATATAAACATGATAGATCCATTGTTATAGCTAAAAATCTAATTTTAAATAAAACATTTATGGAATTCAGTAATTATTTTCAATATATATTATCGCCAACAATTAATAATTTGACTTAATTACTATGGTACTGATTCTGTAATTATGTTATTTGAAGATTCTATTACAGTTAAGCTTGTTATTTTTATTTATTACTATATAATACTTATTTATGAACCAAACAGTTTATAAATATTTATAAACGTTTACATACATTGATGTTTTGTTAGTTGTCAGTCTAATTGTATTCCGTTAATTGATAGATTTTTCCATATAATCCTTTAACTGTTGGCATTGTTCAGTGACCTTTGATGACCTTTAGATCAATCTGTATTATTTACGTTACTCAGGTTATGAAGGCATTGCCAAAACCAGATAAAAACCGAGAACGCAAACGGAAATATCCACCAACAACCGAAATAACATCAGATCCTTTTAAGAAACCAAAGATTACTGAATCACAGGTGAGTGTTTTAATGATATTATTTTTTTGCATAGTTTCAGTGAAGTTGGTTTTTAAAAATGTATTTTAATTCTTTTAACAGACATTAATTTTCAGCAAATAAAGCCATACGTTTCTTATTCAATTATAATATTGTGATTCTGTAATGTACACATCTCTGCTTAAATGGCAGGATGTCAAGACGTTGTTTCTTTTGGGTTATTTTCTACAAATATAGTATATGGTAATTGTGACCTAACAATATAAATGTTCCAAAATGTGTCAATAACGAGTGATAAATACACATTTTTCACTTTTATGCATGTTGGTTGTTTATATTATAATTGTCTTGTCAATTCTGGAGTCATATTCTATTTGGCTGTATATGTAGATATTCATTGAAGATAGAATAGTTCCCTTCATATTTATTGATAATCTATTTTACTGTTAGAAAACATACTTCGCTATTTTTTTTAAATTTGTTTATTAATTCCATATAATAACCTAGATAGGTATATTATTAAAGTATATAAATACATGAAAATAGTAGATTAGTACAATAAAATGAAAACACTTATTTCCATTGTGCTTCTGGTAATGTAATATTATGCTGGTATGTGCATGTGTGTGTATGTGTGTGAAGCATGCTATGAAAGACCACCTTCTGTATGAGGTTTTATTGTAATCATTTACCATACATTAAATGAGAAGTATGAGTGAAGTGTTTATAATGTTATTGTCATCTTTAGAGTACACCGATCCAGATAATGGATGATGATGATGATGATGGAGGTGGGACTGTCCCCAATAGGTCAGAGTCATCATCTACTGTGACAACTGTAGACTCACAGAAACAGTCAGCCATTGATATCACAGCTGAGGATCTGATTGGACGATTGACACCACAAAATGTCACTGATCTCGTACTACTCAGTATGGTTCGTATTGATTTATTTATATGATAATACAATAATTTTAACTTGTTGACACAAATATGCCAGAAACTGTCATAAGAAAATCAGATTGTTTTACAATTATAGTCTAAAAGTCATCATATTTACACACTTCATGTATCATGTATAATTTTGTATTTTTGCACATGTAACCCCCCCCCCCCAACACACACGATGGGTTCCTCTTTATGGTAAAGAGTAAAATAGGATAAAAATATCTCTTATCCTGAAGGACTGCTTAACGGATACTGTCTTGGAAGATGACTAAGTGTTGAAATATCACTCTCAGATAGAGTAATAGATAGTCCTTAGAACATCTTGATGGATAACTAGAGTTATAAAATTAACAATAACAACAAAGACAGGTGATTGACTTAATTATGACCCATACTGGTCCAAAGTAATCATCTCTTTGTTCATAATAACCACCAGATGGTGTTTGAAGACATCTCTTTTATCTCCCAGAATATTCCTGATCTTTATGTCAGCAACTTTCGGTAGAACATCATTTTTCTTTAATCAGTTTGTTTTTTGTTATTGTAGTACTAAGGTGAGTTGGGGGGGGGGTGTAAGAATTTTGACTGATGCTGATATTTATTTACCAAAGTTAATTATACTTTATTACCACGTAATACGAGAAAAATTAATATTGATACTCTTTGGGCAGTTAATCCGTGTTAACTGTGTTTATGGCATGTTTTATTGTTTGATAAAAGGGCTCAGGGGGTAGTCCCTTGTCCCTGTTTTCCTGATTATATTGAGACGAAGACAAAATATTGGATATGTGATGTCAGACAATAAAATCTAAATAAATGTTTGGTTAACTGTTTTGTCAGTATTAACGTACATCCTGTATATTTAGTGTCAGTTTCTGGAAATTCATTTTACTTCTGTCTGCTAATACTGATTTGTTACAAGACAGATATGTATGGAGTAATTGTTTTAATGTATGAATATTTAAATAATCTTTTTTGGTAGTCATTTTCTGGTGTTGATAATTACCATCCCCCATTAACAATGCACTCTTGTTAGTGATGTTAAAACGATTAAAATTAATAGAATTGTTGTTGTTTTAACAGGTTATGTTGCCAGACACGATGCCGGCTCACTTTCAATCTACATACACACCAATAGCAGCAGCCGGTACACAAGCTCAAGTAAAACATCTGTCCCGTTTACTGGCCACTCAATTGACGGCAGC
Source organism: Paralvinella palmiformis (assembly GCA_025642065.1). NCBI lineage: Eukaryota > Metazoa > Annelida > Polychaeta > Terebellida > Alvinellidae > Paralvinella > Paralvinella palmiformis. Next base: position 872,484 of record JAODUP010000204.1, read on the forward strand.
TGGTCTTGGTAAAGGAGTGACCGAGGTACAGAAAAAGTCGACAAAACAAGAGGTCAGTTTGGTTATCAGCATTATGATAATTTGCTTCATATAATGTAGAGGGCGCCTACATGGTCTAGCGGTAACATGTTAGACCACAGATCACTACCATCCGTGTTCCAATCTCGGCGTGGGCATATCTGAAGGTTGTTTCATCTTTGACTTTGCTTCATTACTTTTGGAGGTCACTCGGTCCATTTAGATAGATAGATAGATAGATAGATAGATAGATAGATAATTTATTTCCATTTCCAATACATATACAATATAAAAGATACACATGATAAGCAATTATAAGACAAATGTAAGTATTATGAAAATGGAGCACATTACCTGGAAAGGTTGTCTTCCTGCTGCCCCATAAATATAACAGAATATATAAAGATGAAAGAGTGAAAAAAATATGACACCGTCACGATGCACGAGAAGAAGATTCAAAGACAAGTGAGGGGTTTTGGACAAAGAAACATGACGCATATGAAGTTATGATGTGATGTAGCAGTCCCCGCAATATGGGTTGTTGCAGTTAACGACTGCAGCGTAACTATCTAAGCACTTTGTTTTGAAGGATCGTTTGAGACAAATACATGAGTTATTGACATTCGTCTGAGTATGCTATGTGTTCCATATCGTTGGAAACTGGAATAGCCAGAGTTTGTCAATAAATTAGGATTTTGTTCTAGGGACATAGAACATATCAGCCTGTCTGGCTTCATAGGCCCCATTTGTGTCACGATTTATGCTATATATGCCTGTAAATGAAGGAGGAAATTTCTGATGGGAGTAGTCATACATAAATATCATGTGCACAAAACTGGCCATAAAACACCAATTATCATCACTTATGTACTATAAAAACTTCTCATAATGCGTGTCATCTCCCAAAACAACCACAGGGAAATATGAAAATATAAATTAATATCAATCACATGGACAGTTTTTTAGTCTTGTATAAAGTGCAGATGGAAGCATTTATTGTATAAAATATATGTGTTTATTTAACAGCCTACAGTGATACCATCTTTATGTTGTGTTTATTTCACATTCTATAGTTATGCTATTTTTCTGGCCTGTCTGCGACATCCTACTGTACTATCAGCTTTACAGTGTGTTTATTTGACATTGGACAGTTACACCATATTTACAATGCGTACGACTTACAGCTTTTGACCGTTTTATACCCCTTCTGCTTACATCATACAGTTTTATCATCTTTGCAACATTGCAAAATATATCTAATTGGTAATAATTTAGAGCCTTTAAATAAATTACACAGACTATTGGTTTAGTAATAATTGCTCCACTTTATAATATATCTAGATGTTAATATCATATTTATATTATAGGCAGAAGCAGAAGAGGAGGAAGAAGAACAGATATTTCAACAGAAACACAATATACAGACAGTAGTTGGTATATTATCAGTTGTTGTTTTTTTTTTGCTGCCTAAAGAATTTTCCCCAAAATATACATTACATGTTAATATGTACTGACCAAATGTAGAATGAAATGGTTCACAATTTACACAAGTGAGATTATAGATCAATCAATTAATATGTATTTCAAACTGTAATCATACATTATAAAAATTGATGGGCTTAATATTATATATATATATATATATATATATATATATACACACACAGTCTAACCCCATCATCGACCACCTGCAAATAGCCACCAACTGCAGCCCCCAAAACCAACATTTGATAAGGACCTGATTACCTGCCATGATAATTCCCCAAACCCCCCCATTATTCAACCACGCCAGTGTTTATGTAATACCAATACCATACATTGCCATATAAATACCCCCCTCTATTACTGCCATACATTGACAGTGAAATGTTTCTGGTAATCTGTGAAAATCATGTCCTGATAAATATCAATTAGATACACCAATGTTCTTAAGTCAGTTGGTGATAGATTAAATAAACTGATAGTTGAGGTTAACAAAGGGTCAAAGGTCACGTGTATTTACCCCCCCCTGATCAATAGATATATAAAGTCGAAGCCACAAGTGATATGTAGCCATCATTAACTTACATCACTAACAAAACATTACTATATTATATAATTCTATCAATCTGTTATGTTTATCATATCATTTCTCATCGTGGCTACTGTATCGGAAAAACTTAAACATACAGCACTTGACATTGGACAGAAGCAGCAGATTATCGCATATTGTTATTACCTTTATTACCTTTAGAGGTCACTCGGCCCATTTAGCCTATCATGTGTACAAAAGTGACTATAAAACATCAATCATCATCATCATCATCCACTGATATGGTCCCAGCAGTAATGTCTGAATATCAGACATAACTAGAAATGTTATTGTGTCACATTTTGAACATTAAGAGAAATTGATATAACATGATGTCTTGATATGTAAGATTGTCTTATTATTGTTATTATGTTATAGTTATGTTGTTTGATCATCACTCTCGTGTATAAATCTGTTACTGATCTTATTCTAGGAGGTACAGTTGATGATGGTGATGGAGACAAGTCACAGTCTGTCTCACTACCAGCAGCTATACCAGCAGTAAGTGTTATTGATCTAATGTTGTTGTGGTTGTCATGGTTATCATTATTATTATTACTATATATGTTAGGTATTAGCTTAAGGCATAATGTCATCTAGGTCAAGAGTTATTGATCATATCAATATGTTATTACATCAAGTCAATGATAAAGAGATGTTAAGACGTGTACCGATATATATGGTTCATATAGTTAGGATTTATTTAGTTATTCAAACCCAGAATAAAGCTGAGGTCAGCATCTGAGGTGTCGAAATGTTTTATATACAGGTTTCTTTTGGACCACAGAAAATTACTGTTGAATGTAAACTGTGGTATCAAAATAGTTATGATATGTATGTAGCAAGTCACCATTGAACCACACGCATGTGTTGTTTGCTGCGAGCTGTGGTATCAAACGGTATGTGTTTTACGTGCTTCCGCTTTTTGTATGTAGCCTGCATGTAGCCGCTTTCCTGTGGGCGTGACATATTTGTCGCTGGTTCCCACAGGCTGATGAGTAGACTAGACAAATGCTTAGGTATATGCATACATTTATCAATATGTGGAAGTATGGAACATTTTAGTTTTAGATTAATATATGTATAGTTGTATTTGTATTTAGATTTATGGAGGTAGGTCTCCAATGATGTTTAGATTTGTTGATGCTCTGTGCCTGTTGCCTCTTACTATGTATCCTAAAACGCACACACACACACAATATTATTTAATGTTACATTGTCTTTGCAGGCTGCATCAAGAAAGGGTATTAGACAGTTTCGACTTCAAGCCATTACAAAGCCACTTCATCCTAATGAAGTGGATGCGATGACAAAACAAGCTATACAAAGGATACTTAGTGTGGAAAGTATGTCTAATATATTATTATTATAATGAGAGAGTTATCATTATTAGCTATGATATCATTAATTGTAGGTGTTTATAAGATGTGTTTATTATATTATATTATATGCCAGTACAGGACATGATAACATCACTTCAAAATTATTAAAACACCTGAATAATAATAATAATACTGTACAGTGCCTCAGAACAGGGTTACCTGGTTCTGGTGCTATATAAACATGCATTAGTATTATATTATATATTATATAATGAGTTGAAATCCCCAATTAGTGAATTAATAAATAAATCAATAAACTCAGGAATATTCCCTGACCTAGATAAACTTGCAGAGGTAGTATCAATATACAAAAGTAAAAATAAAGAAGAAATACAAATTATTCTTCTTCAAATTTCTCCAAAAGAATAAAATTCTGTATGATAGACAATATGGATACAGATCTAATCATAGTATTAATGATACCATCACTTGAACTATCTAAAACCTTCGAAGAAAAATGCAATCTTTCTAGATCTGTAAAAAGATGGATGGATGAATGTTGTTTAACGACACATCGGCACAATTTAGGCCATTCAGTGTCCTAGAAATTATGGTATCAGAGGAACAAGCCTAATTTGGTTAAAAACTTACCTAGAAAACTGCAAACAATATGTCAAGATAAATAGCCATAAATCAAACACCAAAAATGATATCTGTTGTGTCGCTTGAGGATCAGTCCTAGGATCATTACTGTTTACACTTATATACAAATGATCTTCCAAACCCCTTAAACCATACACATTCTGATTCTTTTCCCTGATGACACAACCATTTATTCTAGATCAAACCGCATAAATGTGCTATATAATAATATAAAACTAGACCTTATGTCCTTACATGACTGGTTTAAAAGTAATAAACTATCACTTAACATTAGTAAGACGAATTATATGTTATTTACTAATAATGTAATAAATCAAGCCGCATAAAATAAACTTAAGTTAACCATAGGTGCTGAAGAAATAGAAAAGAAACATAATATTAAAAAATTCTCATCATAATAATTGACAACAAACTAAACTGGAAAAAAACAGAAAACACAAAAACAATATCTCATGAATGACGTATGCACTAAAAATGGTTAAAAATGTAATACCATACCAAAATATGGGAATTACTGTCTCTTGCCAATCAGAATAATTCACTCATCTTACACTTCTGTCTCCCTCCGTATCCCACCCATCAACATAATTAATGACCACGTCACTTTTCTCCCTGATTATTAACTATAATCAATGACAGGTCATTTTGACTCTCTGAGCACAGTCCATTCTGGAATACGCCAAACCATTCTATTTGTAAAAACCAAATAAGTCAAATTGTATCGCCATATTCCTGAATATATTACTTACTTACTTACTTAATATTTATATTTTTCATTAAAGAACAGTTCACATATAACACTTGACATATAACAGATATTTTAACTAAGTATAAATCATGTTACGTATATGATTTTGAACATCATTTTCTTCACGTATAATTGGGTCATTGATAGTTATTCTGATTAAGAACTGCCATGACAAATAAACTTTATTCAGTTTAGTATTGTGGATGATGGTGGAGCATTCCTTTGGGTTTGTGATATCAGTAGGGTAACCTGATTGAACTTATTGAATACAAATGGTTCATATATATATATATATATATATATATATATATATATGTAAAATGATTTGTTTACTTTATTAGCTATATGGCATTAATGAATTAAAAACCAAACATTTTGAAGACAGCTATGGAAAAGTGTAGCCCACGTTATGAATCTATCGTATCAATGGATAAATTGTGTTAATTCTTGATAAGAATATTACCTGTTTGCCGACATAAACATTAACACTTAATTACACATCTGAGAAGAAAGTACTAAAATAATCAACAATATCAGTCAGTTGGTGTACTTTTTAAAGATATTATAATTAATATACAATTGAGACAGAAATATAGTCTCTAATTTTATGTTTATTTACATGTAGCGTGGGATTTCCTGCTAAATCTGTCATAAATCCTGTAATTAAGTCATTTTATTAAATCATATTAACCTCTATTATGCCCTGATGTAACTAATTATAGATATTTAACTTAATGCGTCATCTAGTTTGGTAGAAGATTCATTTGTTGTTTGAAAGTAAATTGGAATTAGTTGGATACAAAACAAATCCACCCAATTATTTATAAATCATGTATTTAAATGTTCATTGTAACTGTACAGAGAGCTGAGAATAGATGATGTTTTTAAAAATCCAAGATATCACTGGTTACAGCTATCATATCAGTTTCTGTGTAGAACAGTCTTGTTTAGGAAACTTACAGTAAGAGTTGCGTTAGTGAAGACTGTCATCATATATGTCTAGGTTGGTTGTACATCTCTTTGATGTCCAGCACTTTTTGCATGAGCACGATACACAAATATGTGTTTATTCTCTAATAATAGTAAAGTGCTGTATGTAATTTGGTTGAATTTCATTAGAATAGTGTTGTTTAACTGATCATTAATGGCTATTAGTTACTTTAATCCTGATTGGATTACATTCACTAACATGACGTCAACATAAATCTTATAATCATTGATATGTCATTTATCTTGTATGATCTTGTATGATACCAGAGATATCACTGAAGTGTTTTGGGGGCTCAATAGAAAGCAATAGTCAGAATTTTGGAATCAGTTCCTCAAAACAAGCTTGATTTATTCAGGTTGTTCAAAATAATTTTGATTTCTTACTGCATCATGCCACCTCTAATATCTAGACATATTTTGTTGATATACTGGCATATTTGATATACTGACTCTAGCTATATCTTAAATGTGGGAAGATTCTTGGTGTATGTGTGTGTGGGGGGGGGGTTGTGTGGGTGTTTTTGTGTGTGACGAGAGACCTGACCAGAAAAAAACGTAAATATTTAATAAAAGCCAGAAACATTGGTAAATTAATAATCTATTTTGTAAATGATTGTATAATGTATTGCCAGATACAGCCATACCTCAAAAAGTCAGTCAGCTAATGTACTAATGATTATTTTTATATAAAATCTGTAATCACAATAATGTCTATAGAATCTCAGTAGAGTTATTTTATGATCATTCCAGAGGAAGCTGAGCAGGGTAAAGCGGCCCACGCCAGAGTTAAGATACTTATAAGTCTTGTCTCACAGTTTGGAGGTCGACTCAAAGATGGTAACTGAACTATTGGGATTAATATAAAATGATAAATTATATCAAAATTGTAAATAGTAGTTAATAATAATAATACAATAGTTCTTTTAAGTTATACTACTACTACTACTAATAATAATAATAATAAATATTGTTATTATTATTATTATCATTATTATTCTACTACTACTGCTGTTACTATTATTAAATGATAACAATAATTATTATTATTATTGTTACAGAACTGCAGGATTTCATTTTTGCTGATCTGCGTAATCGCACTGAGGTAGCTTTGGCCTGGATCTATCAGGAATATGCAAATTATCAAGGTTATAATGTCACTAGTGGTGATGGAGAAAAGATGTCTATAAATAGTTATGATGAATGTTTGACTCGAATGTTAAATGGTTTGTTAGAGAGACCAGACCAAAAAGAAGGGTAAATATTTAATACTAACACTTCGGTAAATTAATAACAAATTTAGTATCTGTTTGGTGAATCTTTGTATAATATTTGACAGATACAGACATGGGTGTGCACACACACACACACACACACACACACACACACACACACACAAATAAACACATGTTTGCACACACACACACACACACATACTGAAATCTGTAAATGTCATATCATATTTCCAGTGGTATTTCATCAACTATCAGTAAAACCTACATAAGTAATTATCTTTTTTCCAGATTATTCACAAGGTTGATCCTGGAAGCTCCATGTATTACTCCTAATGCAGTCCAGATCTTGAAAAAATATTGTCAGGATGAGGTCAGTGTACAAGTACACGAGTAATATTTTCAGTTCATGTACCCAGTCTCTCTATTTCAACTACTCCAAGTATCTATCTGTTGTGCAATCAGTGTTATTCTCT